>BQNB010002622.1:91441-122813 GCA_026074375.1 Tanacetum coccineum | reverse complement strand
ACAAAAGTATTTACGTTGCACTAAGCTCATGACACCGAGGCTCAATAAGTATGTAGTATTATAAACGTAAGCTTGCCCTAACAGGTGACCCAAACCAAAGACCACCTAACGACATCTGACATGATGTACGTCCGTTTGATCGGTACCTCTGATTCAAGTAAGCGCTAGTTACCCGGATGAGGGTTATTAGCCCCAATAGATCTATTTATAACACACGCGCTCACTTAACCAGTACGGTCGGTTAAGAAATTAATGGTTCATGATATTTTAGGAAATAGTGGTTTGTACGCTACTTAGGCAACACATAAACTGGAAAGAATAACGCAAAGTACTTATGTCCAATTTCAAAAGCAAATGATGTTCTCACCCCAACGTAATAAAGTGATTGTAAAACAGTAAAAATATGGGGCTATGAACTCACCTAGTGGTGAGCAAAGGTAAAGTCAAAGGATGAAGCACGGAAATCAAGAAGTCCTAACGGCAACATAAGCAAATGTCGCGCCTTAGGAAAGGAATATATATTATATAACGAACGACAAAAATTATTTATAGAACTCATAGGATCTCTGTGTATTTGTGTCTTAGTTCCGATAATAAAAACGTGACTCTACGAAGAAAATATATTTTTAGTTTATTTACGACAATTCGATGAAAACTTTCTATTTTCGAAAACTTTCTAATTTTGGAAAGTCACTATCTTAGGAATGTTTGAAATCCTCGGGCGTTAATACCGTCCTCTAATGTTTGTTATGTCCAATCCTACAACGAAACGCAATAAGTAAGACCTAAACGTCATCCTCTTATTTTTAATCCATTAATGTATTTATTTAAAGACCTTCTATTTTATAAAGTCCAAACGTTTTAAAAAAATAGTTTTTGAAAAGTTATTAACGCGTCCTAACCATTTAATGAAGATACTATAGCTTTTGCTAATGTTTTCAAATCTCAATTGGGCTCGAAAACGCCTAAAAACTCATTTTTAACTTCCAATCAGCACCATAAATTTGACTTTTTCAAGAAAACTTTGCCTAACTTTGACTCAAATTATATCTCTCGTCTTGCACTTTCAAGCTTAAAAATCTCGTGCTATCATTAGTAAAACATCGTTTCGGACAACTTTTGTGTTTTACACGAAAGCTAAAACGGACTCGAAAAGGGTCAAATCACCCGCTTTTGATTCTGCACAGAAAGTCAAAATGACAGCTTTTTCCGAAAACCTTTCCAATTTCATTTAGCCGTAACTCCTTCGTTAAAAGGCCTATATTGACGTTCCTTATATGAAAACTATCTACTCGAAACGAACTATCTTAAAGTTGCTTTCTTTATTGTTCAAAACGCTTTTTAGTCGCCTAAAACCTACATGCAAAGTTCGGACAACAACTCATAAATCCGCAAACACTTCAAAACCAAACCACAACTTCTCATAGTGCCTAGTCTAGCCTATCTCCATTCACGACTACTTTCCAACAACAAAACCACCTTGAATATTCTCTTAACCCCATCGCCACACTTCTCAGATCATTCAAACCTAACTAGTATATCAAAAACATGTTTTTTAAATCTAAAGTTTCCACATTTTTCAATATTTCATAAAACTATTTTATTAGTTTTCATAAAAACGACACAAACACTTGGGTAACCATACCCATATGTCACGCACGAATGAAACAAAGAAAAAGGAGAAGACGGGTTCAAGGATTTACTTACAATCGATACGGATGAGATAGAAAAACACAAACTTGACAAAGATACTTGAAAAACTTGAAAACCTCAAATATCACCAACAAAAGAACTCAAATATCACCAACAAAAGTAACCGAATAATCCTTGAATTAACCCACGATCACAATCTTCAATTGGAATAAAGAAGCAACAAACACCAAAATGGACTGTTTGTTTGGTCGGCGACGCAAGAGAGGAAGAAGATGAGAGGAGAGAATATAATTTGTGTGTGTTTTAGTGAGAGAAAGTGATGAGAGAAAATGAATGAGGGTTTATGGATAAATAAAGAATGAATGTCTAGGTGCATTGAATAGATTTGAACCTAGAACATTCATGAATTGGATCCTAAGAGAATAAGCATCTAAGGAGACCAACTTGCTAAAAATGGAGAGCCATATTAGCTAGGGGAGGATGCAACAAAAAGGACCACGGGGGGTTTATTTGATTATTTTGAATTTTGAATCATGCAAGGTGGTATCCAAGGGTTTTTAGATATTTTTGGAAAACACTTGATATTTTCTAACAACGATTACGGTATACGCAAAAACTGAAAATACGCGACAACTTAAAAGAAAACTACAAAAATTTAAATATTCATTCATCAAAAGGTAAAAACGCGACATTTTCCGAAAGACTACATTAAATGGCAAGCCGGAACGCATCCGGTAACGATTCTCAGATATACGCAGGAAACCTCCCGGTTACAGGCCAAATCAACACGAAATTAAATAAAGTCAAACTGTCATACGAAAAAGTCAAAGACGATGACCTAAGAATTTATGGGGTGTGACATCCTTTCCCTGTTAAAAGAGCTTTGTCCTCAAAGCTTAAGCCGTATCATTCGGTACTAATACGGGTTTTGAAAACAGATGCGGGTATTTCTTTTGAAACTGATCTTCACGTTCCTAGGTGAACTTTGGACCTCTTCTCGAGTTCTAATGAACCTTGACGATAGGAATACGACTCTGCTTCAGACGTTTAACCTCACGGTCCATAATCTCAACCGGTTCTTCGATAAAGTGATGCTTGTCGTCGATTTGGATTTCGTCTAACGAAAGGACAAGTGTTTCGTCGGATAAGCACTTCTTCAGGTTTGACACGTGAAAAGTACTATGGACACGACTCAACTGTTCTGGGAGTTTGAGTCGGTAAGCAACGGTTCCAACTTTGGCAAGAGTCTTGAAAGGTCCAATATAACGCGGGTTCAACTTTCTCGTTTGCCAAAACGTATCACCCCTTTCCATGGCGACACTTTTAACATGACTCTATCTCTCACTTGGAACTCAAGAGGTTTTCGTCTCACGTTAGCATAACTCTTTTGACGATCATGGACGGCTTGAATTCGGCTCTTTATTTGAATAATCTTCTTAGTTGTCTCATGAACAATCTCTGGACCAGTGAGCTGACTATCTCTAATTTCAGCCCAGCAGATGGGTGATTGGCACTTACGACCATACAGTACCTCGAATGGTGCATCCTTAATGCTTGTATGATAGATGTTGTACGAAAACTCCACTAATGGTAGATGTCTATCTTATCCCTTTCCGAAAACCATTACACATGCACGCAACATGTCTTCTAACGTTCGAATGGTCCTCTCACTTTGACCATCAGTCTATGGGTGATAAGCTATACTCATATCTAGTCGAGTGCCTAGAGCTTTCTATAGCGACTACCAAAAATGAGATGTAAATCTGCCATCACGATCGAAGATGATCGAGACTGGCACTCCATGTCTCGTTACTACTTCTTTCAAGTATTGTCTCGTCAATTTCTCCATCGAGTCGTTCTCCTTCATGGGCAGAAAATGAGCAGATTTGGTGAGGCGGTCAACGATTACCCAAATCGTGTCTTGACCAGTCGACGTCTTTGGCAACTTAGTAACGAAATCCGTAGTAACGTTTTCCCATTTCCATTAGGGAATATTGGGTTGTGCAATAAGCCAGACGGTTTTTGACATTCAGCCTTAACCTTGGCTGATGTGCTGTCGTGTAGGTTGTATTTTATGATTATCAAATTTTAAATTTATATTTAGCCGACTTATCCTAAAAAACACTCTAACGGGCAGTGTACCCGGTCAAAGATGTAGCTTCGTTGGTAAGTAGGATGTCGAACACTAAAAGCAAGAAAGTTAACCTTATATTCTATCAGTATTTTATTTAGTCTAATTAGTCTAACTAATTATATGTTATTTCTAATTATTGTTAAACATATGCTAAACCAAGTTCTAATGATAAAGGGGGGTTTCAGCCTGAGAGACTGGCACAGGCTTTGTGGTGACTTAAATTAATTCAAAACACAATAATCACGCAAGAAGATAATCAGAAGATAAAAGTGCGGTCTAGCAAAATATAAGAAAACTGTATTAGCCATATTAAATCTGAATAAACGTTGGTTTGTTTGTTTAGGGCAATGAGTGCTTATCTCGAGGCGGCATATCATTCTTAAGACTTAGACGGTACTTCTTCCTAAGACCTAGACACATTGAATCATGTCACAATTAAAACATCCGCATAAAGCATCCTTTTAGCTTAATTATAATCTATCTTAGGGATTAAAGTAATGGTGATCTTATTAAACCCTATCCTATCGGGACTTTACCCACTTACTGCTTGACGGTATTTTATATATTGGTAGTCCACTGTCCGAGTCTTTACCAAAAGTAGAAGAACGTTATAAAAGGTCACCTGCTAGTATAACTTATTCCCTTAAGCAATTGGTAAAGATAGGACATTATTTGTGATCCTATTGGTCCAGATATATAAGACGCGATATGGAGAGCCATCCCAGTATCTATATCACTTGGTCAGTATCACTAGACCCAGTTGAATGATGGGTCGCATACTTAAGCACATAAACAAGTATGAAATGATAAACATAATTAAATAGACAACGATAAATTAAGCAATCAGGATTAAACAAACAAACATTGAATCTTCATTAAAATGGCTAATACCCAAGGGTATTAGCCCATAACCATTATAATAATACGGAAATAATCAAACAACCAAGGTAAACTAACCGAGTTAAACGAATGATACCAACAATTAAATTATTATTAGAGTACAAGAATTACACGATGTCTTCTATGGAATTATGTATCGATGCTTGACCTTGGCTGCTCTTCTTCTCTTCAGAAAATTGACCTTTATGTTTATGGTATAGAGAATATGATTAAGCACACTAAAAACTCATTTTTGAGTCTTCTATTTATAGTCTCTCAAAATGAGCAGATACGTCGTATTGAATGAGGTCAATACGGCATATTGGTGGAATTCCTTGGAGTACGCACCACGCTCACAATCAATCATATTAATTGTCGTCAATCACATTTACTGCAGGATCTTTGACTATTGACCAGCTAGATACGGCGTATATAATCAGCCGGATACGCTATATTGGATCCTGAACATACGCGATTTCTTGTGAAGTCCAGGAACAGATACACCGTATCTTCTTTTCAAGATACGACGTATGTAGCCAGAATAAGCAATCTTCAAATATCTTCGTTTTAAGCTCCAAAATGTGCCCCTTTTAGCTTGTCTTCACAATATACTCCATAATTACTGCAATTAACAACTTTAAGCATTTAAAAGTGGGTAATTTTCTTGGGATAAATGATGCTATAAAAGTAACATTATTTGATGTTATCATTGGCGCACGTTAGACACTTACTGACATAGATGGCGATTTCAGATTTCATGTTGGGCCACCAGTACAACTTCTTCAAGTCATGGTACATCTTATCCAATCCAGGATGAATGGAATACTTTGACTTTATGCGACTCATGCATAATCAAAGCTCTTAAGTCACCAAAACATGGTATCCAACTCCTATTTTTCAAACACAACGTTTAGTCAGAACGAGGTTCAAGTTTCTTGATCATACCACACAAGTTTTAAGTTTTGAAATTCTCTTCTTTCCTTGCCTATGCTTGAGCGTTCAAAATTTACACGGGAAGATTCAAACTAATAGTCGTAACTAAGGCTCGAACTCGTAGTGGCTTAATTCTTTCATTTCGGCTCAATGAATCTGCCACCACGTTCGCCTTTCCTAGATGGTAACGTATCTCACAGTCGTAATCACTCAACAGTTCCAACCATCGACGTTATCTCATGTTCAGCTCCTTCTGATCAAGAATATGCTGTAAGCTCGTGTGATCAGTGAACATGACGCACTTCGTGCCGTACAAATAATGTCTCCACATTTTAAGAGCGAACACCACAGCTCCAAATTCTAAGTCATGTGTAGTATAATTATTCTCATGAATCTTTAGTTGGCGAGATGCGTAGACTATGACCTTCTCTTTTTGCATCAAAACCGCGCCCAATCCTTTGTGCGAAGCATCGCAATAAACCACAAAGTTCTTACTACCTTAGTGTAAATCCAAAATTGGTGCACTACACAATTTTTGTTTCAACATCTGAAAAGCAGCTTCTTCCTTTTCTCCCCGATCAAACTTCACGCTTTTCTGAGTCAGCTTCGTCATAGGCTTGAGAAACCTTTGATAAATCGTCGGTAATAACCGGCGAGGCCTAAGAATTGATGAATTTTAGTTAGAGTCTTGGGTGATGCCCAATCCTTGATTGACTCTATCTTAGCGGGATCAACGTGAATGCCTTCACTATCAATCACGTGACCGAGAAACTATACTTTTAGGAGCCAAAATTCACACTTTGAGAATTTAGCGTACAATTCCTCCTTCTTAAGCAATTCCAGGATTAGTTTAAGGTGTTCTTCGTGTTATTTCTTGCTTTTAGAGTAGATCAGAATGTCATCAATAAAAACGATCAAGAATTTATCCAAATACGGGTTGCACACCTGATTCATCAGATCCATGAATACTGCTGGCGCGTTAGTCAATCCAAAAGGCATTACTTGGAACTCGTAGAGACCATAGCGAGTCCTAAACGCCATCTTCGGAATGGCTTCCTCATGAACTCTGAGTTGGTGATAACCAGACCTCAAGTCGATCTTCGATTAAACACTCCATCCTTGCAGTTGATCAAATAAATCATCGATTCTCGGAAGTGGGTATCGGTTCTTCACAGTAAGCTTGTTTAATTCATGATAGTCGATACACATCCTAAAAGATCTGTCCTTCTTTTTGACAAACAAGACCGGAGCTCCCCAATGTGAAGAACTAGGTCTTATGAATCTCATGTCAGAAAGTTCTTGCAACTGAGCGGATAACTCTTGCATCTCAGATGGAGCTAATCTATACGGGGAACGTGCTACCGGTGCAGCACCAGGGACTAAGTCGATTTGAAATTCGACTTGTCGAGTCGGTGGTAGTCCTGACAAGTCTTCAGGAAAAACTTCTAGAAAATCCCGTACGATTGGCACCTCTTCAAGTGGCTTCTCTTCCGACTTGTCTTCAGTCTTCTTCTCCTTGAATTATTCCAGAAAGACATGGCATCCATTTTGAATATACTTCTGGGTCTTGGTGCACGAGCTGAGGCTCAATCTCGAATTACTTGCACCACTACTTCCATCTCCATGAATCGTCAAAACTTCATTTACATACGGAATCCGAACAACCTTCTTGTCACATACGATCAACGCGTGATACTTCGACAACCAATCCATCCCGATGATGACGTCGAAACTACCAAGTTCTATAGGCATTAGGTCTATGTTGAACGGATGATTTAGTAAGTTTAACGTACACCCTCGGATGATAGTATCGGCTCCTATGATTTTTTCATCGGATAACTCAACAGAGTACTTAGTATCTAAGGTAGATGGGCGATGTCAATTAGAAGGCTAAACTCAACGGATGTGAGGCTTCTATCAGCTAGGTTCTATATACTTGCAATAATTGCGTCCTTTGCTTAAACTCTAGGTCCTTAGAAGTTTCGTCGGTACAAGAATCTCATACTCTTCATAATTCTAACTTACTAAAAGGTAAGTCAATTGGAAGAAATCTCCTATTTTCTTGTTTATAATCCAATTTGAACGATGAGTGTGTTACGTTCTAAAATCTTACAATCCATAATTATCGTGACTACAGGGAACGTGATTTGGTCTTTCAGCTAAGTGCATGGTGTCTCTTTAGGATAAGTTGAGGAGTATCTACTTTGTTACGGTGCCTACAAATACGAATACACATGACCAACACAACTCACGAATACGCACACAAAATATCAGTAAAGCATGAATATAATAAAATCCCGTTGAAAATATAGAGAAGAAAAAAGAAAATAAAAATGGAAGTAAGGATAAAATTGTCAAAGTTTTATGGTGACTACTCCCAGCATAGCATGATCCATCCTAAATTAGACATAGGTGGCCAGGCTATGTGTAATTTAGGGACTAACGATGAAATTCTCATTTCGTCAAATTAGTGTTATGCTTAAATTGTTACATGGTAAGAACAATATAGTTTATAAGGTAGCAAAATGGTTCGTAAGGACGAATACAAGATAGTTCATATAACGACACAAGGTATTTTGTAGGATAGCGTAAAATAGTTTAAGAGGTGATATCAAAATAGTTTATGAGAAAATCATGTAACATTTTATAATGTAATAGTTAAGGGTTTATAATATGGTAACAAAAGAGTTTATAAATGACCAGAAAATAGGTTGTATGATGAAAACAAATTAGTTTATAAAATGATAGCAAAATAGTTTATTAGATGATAGTAGGATAATTTATAGGATGTTGACAAAACGGTTTATAGAATGCTATCAAAGTGGTTTATAAGGTGTTAGCAAGATAAATGATCTGAAAAACAGTTTGTAGGCTGGCGGTAAAATAGTTTATAAAACGACAGCAACTCTGTTTATAAGACGACACTAAAATAGTTTATAGGATAACATCCAATTAGTTTATAATAGTAAAACGGTTCATAGAACTATAGGGGAATGGTTCATAAGATGGTAACAAATTCAAGGGATAGCTTACATAAATAATACAGAATTAGAGTGTAACCGACGGAATCGTCATGACACAAAATAAACAGAGGGTTAAAAAAAACATCCACACAGTACATGAAATTCACAGGGAAGTACTAGCGCAATTCTCTTAGGGGTTACGGTCTAAGTCTATTTAGGTTTCACTAGGCAAGGTAGGAAAATTTCTCCTTAAGTATCAGCATTATCTTTGACGACGTTAGAGTTCCCGCGAGTTTTTACCAATTTTGGTTCACACGGTTCAACTTTGGACAATCACTCTTGTAATGTCTTGGCTTTTCTTACTCATAACAGGTAACCTTAGGTTTGTGATTTTCTACTGAGGCCTTTGAGTCGTTATCGAAACGGGTGTCCTACTATCTCTAGTCACATGGCCAACTTTCCCACAGTTTTCACATTTTACAGCACACGGCCAAGTATGATGCATCCTACACTTGTTGCAGAAGGTAACTTTCTTACATATCCATATCTGGTATTTGGTCCAGCAGTGTAACTCTCACGACCTTTTGTCATTTGTTATGTTATCCAGAGTTGTTTTGGTAACCTCCTTCCCACTTACTTTTGTTGTTGGCATTCTTTGCCACCTTGGCTTCTTGACGTATGACCCGAACTATCGAGTCATGAGCCACGTGGATTTTGTCTCATAGATAGCAATAGTCTCAATAGCATTTAGCAATTCGTTGGGTTACAATATACTCGATCCTCGTGGAACTCATTCTTTTTATTGTTGTCGGTATTTTCTTCAAACTCGAACAAAGTAACGAAAATAAAATAAGTCGAATTTCAAAAGTTGGGTTTCTAAAAATGGAATGTTACGAGGTGACGGATTAAATTCATGTTCAAAATAATCGACATGTTTCTACAAATTACGAGAAGTAAGGAGGATTGAGACGTTACGAGATGACATAGGTGTTTCAACAGTATGAGCGAGTGCTCAACTCGTATTCGGGTTCGGATAGTAAGATAACGTAGTGTGATAACTGGTAATCTTTTCTAGGTCTTAGTATTTAAAATACTATGACTGTATATCTACGTATATCAATTTCATAAATTTTCTATAAGAAAACTCATAAGTTGACTTTTGTTGACTTTTCATACGTAAAGCGGTTACGGTTTAACCGAGTGTAAAATATCATATATCTATATCAATGAGTCACTTTTAATTCAAATCCCTATTATCTAAGTGTCTATGATATCATTTGGTCATCCGCCGGGAAGTTTTCCCGCCCTTAACGAAAAACGTCATCAACGCGTACCGGTATAACAATTAAGCTAAATCATGTCTATAGACTTTGGGTCATTCTAATAAACTTATGTTGATAAGTTATTTCATACATCTAAAGGACGTTTGCATAAAACGCAAATTTTTGGGTTACGCTTGGAACTAACAAAAGACGGATAACAACGCGAAATCTAAATCGAGTCCAACACATTAAAGGAAAACAATGACTTAAAATCGACTTCCTTGTCGATACTAAAATATCTAAACGCGTTTTGTAACATAAACTTTCTTTTTAGAACACACGGGTTTCGAGTTATATTCAAACTAGTCACGATATCAATCTCGACACAAGATATAAAATAATAATATAGGGTTCTTGTTGAGGGATAGTACACGACCGGACCCTCCACAAGGAACATAGTAGCAAGAATATGGGAGGTGCTAGTCCTTCTATTTGTCTTATATCATTTTAAACACACGCACATTCATTCATCAAAAAACAATCAAAAGCAACAAAACTCTCTCTCTCTTCCTTCTCTTATTTTCGGACGAGCACAGAAACACCACAAAACCTTCCATTTTTCGATCTTGACCAAGAACAAATAAGCAAGAACACATAAGGGTTAAATTCTAGTGATAGTGGGTTATTAAAAACAACGTTTGGGTTGTTATTCGAGTCCAAATCCTCATTTGAAACCCTTTTATTGTAAGTCTTCTAAACTCATTAAATCTTGTACTTAGGAAAGCTTATTGATGTACTATGATGGCTATACAAGGCGTTTGTTAAAAACTAAACTTAAAAAATTTTAAAAATGTCTAAAAGGGTGCGTTTTGGTTCCAAATAGGCAAAAGGGGAAGAACAAAGAAAGTGTCATTTAAATATTGTGGTGGTTGTGGTAAAATAACATTTAGGGTCAAGTGCTTATTTTTATTTTCGGCTTAAAAATAAGCTCATCGTAAGCTTATTCGTGTGCTTTTAGGCTTATATTGGGTCTCGGCCTAACAGTCATCAAATAAGGGTTTCGTTATTTTACTTATTTAAGTTCGGTTTATTCAAGTGCTTATTTCGCGGCTTATTTTATAACTTATTTGGTTTTTGGGCTTATTTAATCATTCGAGCTTATATTAGCTTGGTTTTGGGCTTTTAGAGGCCACGACCCAATAAGGAAATAAGTTACGGCTTATTTGCCTTATTAGCCATAGCTTATAATTTCTTACGGCTTACTCATTGGCTTATTGGTTTCGGTTTATATTTTCTACCTACATCATAGCTTATTTTCATTCCTAAAGGGATTAATTGCTTATTCGGGCTTATGAACTTAATATATTAGTTGTTTCGGCTTATTAGGCTTATTTGATTTTCAGCCTAATACGGAAAATAAGCTACGACTTATTTTCCACCTTATTGGTCTAGCTTTTCTGTCAAACAAAGAGCTTATTATTTTATCAATACGTTATTTGAACTATTTTTAGGCTTATTGGGTTATAAAATATACATATAAGCTTATTGGGCCAAAAAACCCAATATGGTATAAATACTTTTGTTTTTCATACTATCGGACTAACTATGAAACTCTTAATGATCCATAAGGCCCAATAACTAATAAAACATATTCTAAAACATAATGGACTTGAACTTGACAAGTGGGCTTAATTTGGATATTTTTTAAACTTGTGTAAGATAAGACTTAACTAATGTCTACAGGCTAACATTGGACTTTCGGGCCCAATGGGTGAAAACTAGCAAACGTAAGGGTTTAGAGCAGATTTATGATCCACTATTACTCATGTAAGCTTAAAACAGTTTAAAGTAGCCATCGAAAAGTGTATTTTGACAAAACGTCACGTAAACATGAATTTTGGCATTTTGTCGGGATTTGATCTTTCGAAGGAAAGTGTTGGAAAATAAGGTTTGAAAACCTTGGGAAACTTTTATAAACAAACGGGTCATGCCAAAATTTTATAAAATACCTTACACGTAGAAAATATTTTGGAAAACTCATTTTCTTATGATTCAACAAAAGGACGAAATCACAATTTTATTAATTACTAAACACATAATTTATGAACAGTTATACTTGGAACATAATAAATAAACCAAAATTCATACTTATACTCATAACTCGAACCAGATTCATAAACTCGACAAGAAGACAAAATAATAAAGTATTATTATTTTAATGCCCGACTAAAAGACAAAAAAGCATGATTTTTATGAAAAACTTCTAACACATGTTATATTTGTATAAAACATTGATAGTACTTACATCAAGGATTTCTTATCAAGATAACTTGAGATAATGGGATAAAAATGCTGAAGCATGTATAAATTCTTGATTTTAATATATATTCTTTATTTCTTAATTTCTAATTTATTTTGTATACTTAGTTCTATGGTTTTTAATTATCTAAGTGTTTATTTCCTTAACTCCTAAAGTCTTAATTTGTGTACATCTATGTACCTTCTAATCATCTCATGTCTTTACTATCGTTACTCTTTCTTAACCACTTCTCGCCGAATTCGTCTCTAATCTTGTAAGCATTCGATTCCATCATGGAATATTAGTTCTATTCTTGAACACTACGTGTTAGTATTGCACTTTGACCCAAAGCGCATCGAGTCAAAATACTTAATTACCACACAACCATGATACAAAATCTTCTATAACAAGTATGCAAACACTTTTATAAACTCTAATATGAACGCTTGTTTAGTGAGTCGATTTCATAAAACGTATCACTAAGGCGAACTTATTACTAGGTCGTGGTCGGGTACCGTTGCGCGTTTAGTTAGAGATCATCTAGTTCAGCTACTATCATCTTATTTGAGGCGAGTTCTCGTAGCCCTATTTTCAAACTATTTTTTGTTGGGGGAAAATGATACTCAAGTCTATTTCATACATTTTATCACTATGCAAAACAATTTCATATTTTTTGGATATTGTTATGTGCATATGACTGCTATGTGAATGACATGAGGATTATTTGAACAAGTTCTGTGAAACTACTCATTTTGTGCATAAGTTCTATGTGAACTTCTATTCAAGAACAATTTGACGACCTATGTTAGCTCCAGCTGGTAGGCCCTAGGTGCGGAGGACAATAAGTGCTTAGACCATTTGCGAATGGTTGGTATCACGGAAATGCTATGAATCTATTTGGAATGCTATGGATCTATTTGAAATGCTATGATCAATTGAAACACAATGGTAGCATGGGATTGCTATGTGGAATCTAAATCTATTGCATGCATACTGCTTTCATATCGCACATTTGTCCACAACTTAAACTATAGCATAACAATTGGGTTTACATCTAAACATACGAGCTCACCAACTTTTAGTTGACCTTTCGAGTATCATTTTCAGGTGTGGTCATCAAAGTAAATCGAAGGTATATGATTATTAAAGACCTCTACTATCAGGATATTTCTAGAGACGAGGGCTTTCAACTACTTAAAACTGAAACGTTTGAATGCTTTGTAAATCTAAATTCTTGTAACAATGTATGGTATATCTTGTATCTTAAGCGATGTAAATCATAACGTCTCATCCCGTGTTTTTGTTCTTAGCGAGGTGTGACACGTAGGGTCGGCAGACTGTGACAAGTTTTGATGTTATGCAAAATAGTATTATGTAAATTCATGAAAAAGTTTTAAAGACCACCGTATCACTCACGATGTCTTGGGAAACGTTTAGAGACCAATGTGTCACTCATAAAGTCTCAGATATGTTTAGAGACCATTGTGTCACTCATAAAGCCTTAGGAAATGTTTAGAGATCATTGTGTCACTCACAATGTCTTAGGAGAAGTTTAGAGACCATTGCTTCACTCACAATGTCTTAGGAAAAGTTTAAAGACCATTGCTTCACTCACAATGCATTAGGAAAAGTTTAGAGACCATTGCTTCACTCACAATGTCTTAGAAAAAGTTTAGTATTTATATAAATAACGTTTATATAAAACAATTGGGGACAAAAACCTATGTAAGGCAAAATAAACGTAAAGTAAACGTAAATGCACATATAGGCAAATATAAGGCACGTATAGGAAAAATAAGAGCACGTATGGGTAAGGATAAAATCACATAAGGATCACGTACTGGTTATAGACCAGACCTAATATTCTACGTGGTTCTCTATAACCTGGCTCTGATATCAATCTATCACATCCCCAAAACAGGTCCCGTTGAACTAGTATCTGGAGGCGTGAACATCAAGAATATCACAAGTGCAAAGTATAAAGAACGACCACTAAAAGGGACATTTTAAAAATCATACTCGTTACATTGACAAAATAATAAGTTTCATACATTATCCCAAAAGAAATTTAAAGTTTGCGGAAGCGTAACATAAGTTTAATAAATAGTCAACGAGCATGAAATAAGAGAAATCTTGAAACATGGCAGACATATAGCATGTAACAATTTACATTTTCACACCTTTTTATGTTAATAAATATCCCACTATTTATTTTAAAATTTTACACGATCACTTTTAATTTTCAACATTTAGCTAAATCGCGTAAACTAAAAAAAAATTATCATTCAACGTAAACGGGCTCCAAATAAAATTAAAGTTTACGTCAAACAAGCATTATATTATTTTTACGAAAGTAATAATTTACTTTTTATATTTTATTTAATTTTTTTACGTAAAACGTTTACGTTTCGCAATTTAAATTACATTTAGACATTCACGGAACCACCAAAATTTTTCTACGCTTCAACAAATACCCATTATTATACCCAATACCCAAAGTTTTTATAAAACTTCACCTATGTTAACATTGGTGGTCATATTGTACATAAAATAAATCAACTAGAACATACACTTTACTAGTATTACCTTTATACATTTAAACTACAACTTTAGGCTTCAAGTAAATGCTAGATATTTTGTATAAGACCAAAAATCACCAACTAGCACCTCCCTCCTCCTAAATTTCGTGGCATATGTGATCCCTAGGGGACCAAGAGCACACAAACTAACCACTTGATCTTGTACAAACCTTTCTCATTAAACCTAAAGTGTTCATGTCTAGTTTTGACCAAAGGTTTTCCTTAATTCCCTCCCATGGTCCCTTTGAACTTTGACCACTTCTAATAGAAGGCTTGACTAGTCCAAGTCATATATAAGCATGCACAACTAGATACATATCACACACACTTCATTTACAAAGTGAAAATCAAACAAATACTCCCTCTTGCTCACTACAAGCCCACGGCTCAAAAGCCCTCCCCCACACAAACCATACAAAATTTTCTACCACTTATACAAGCATACACACAACATATCTAAGACCTACTAAGATGGTTTGAAGGTTAGGTTAAGTATTTTCAAGTGTTGAAGCAAAGAAAGTGAAATTAGGGTTTCTTGGGAAATTAAGGTTTCTAATCTTGCAAGCTTGGTTTAAAAATCTAAACAAGGGTTTAGATTATATTTCTCATCATCATTTATCACCTTAAGGTTATCTAAAACCCTTTATGTCTTTACATTCATCATTTTATGCATATATGAGTTCTATATAGTAAATCACCACTTAGGATATGTTTAACTTGTAAAAGTGAATTTTTCTTGTAAACATGATTTTATGAACTTGTACACATGTTATATGGATATAAATATGGATCATGAACTTTATTATATGTATGACATAGTATATAATAAGTATTGGATAACTTGTGGTATTTATTAAGTTGAAAAGTATAGAAAACAAGTTATAAAAATGAGTACACCTAAAGATTTCAAAAGGGACTGTTGGATTTCGTGTTTTAGACAGTAGGTTTAACACCTTAGAAAGATAGTACACCTCATGACGATTCCAAAATGATAAGAAACTTGAAAAACCGATTTATAACGAAAAAGATACGACGATTTCAAGTTTACGTTAAATATATACTTTTATAAAACTATTTTTATAAAAGTTACTATTCACCACAGAAACTTATACTTTTAAAACATCAATAAATCGATAAAACTTTTAAATACGAAGACGTGCTCGAAAGAATCGCTAAAAACGGAGTTAAAACGAATAAGTTACGACATTTACGAGATTTACGATAACTAAATCTATAAAAATAAATATATAACTGTTATGAACAGTAAAATCACTATTCATCAGAAAAACTCAAATTTTGAAAATGTTATATTTTGATAACTCGTCTTAATACGAAGGCGTGGACGTAAGAAACGAAAGAAACGGACTTAAAACGAGAAAGTTACGCCAGTTTTACTAAAGTATACTTATAAACGTTTTTACTTTATAAATATGATTTCACTAAAACGATTAGATGGTGATGTAGCTATATAGAATTATATGTGGTATTAGTTAATCAAAGTACTATATTACTAGGGAGTTTCATAATGAGGCCTCTTCGGGGTGGCGTATCGACGAGTTGTTGGATTTACGATTTAAAGTGTCCTAGCTCCTCATACGTCACTACATGACCTCTTAATTATGATAGCCCGAACGATAGTATGATGAGCTATACGACCTATAAATAATCAAAGTGTTTAGTACTTATACGACCTATATTGGATTAGGTTGCCTTCGGATTCCTTCGTGACGCATTTTTCTATTGTGAATACTTGTTGATTACCATTCACTCGAGGTGAGTTCATAGCCCCCTTTTTACTACGTGATTGTTTTACAAAATCTACGGGGTGAATTACATTGCTTGTTTTACTATTGGACACAAGTGTTTTTCTAAGTGTTTTCAAAGTGTTTACAAAGTGTATGCTATCCAGATTACTGCCTGAATATTATTGCTAAGTTACCTTATTGCCGTGAAGTCCCTATTTATCATGAACCGTTAATTGCTATTGTAGTAAGCGCGAGTGTTGTGGATAGATCTATCGGGACTGACAATCCCCACCTTTCCTTGGGTCACTAGTTTGATCAAGGTGCATTTAACATTGAGAGGTGTTAGGTTGTTGACAAGCATCCTATATTCTGATTGGGGCACAAATCTAGTTAAGGCTTCGGGGTCATGAGCTTAGTGCAATAATAAACGTTTTGGACTAGTGAATGTGTTTCAGAGTCTACTATTACTTCGATCTTGTGGTCCACCCTTTTTACCGATAAACCTATGATTTCACTCAACCTTTGTGTTGACTTTTAGCATGTAATTTCAGGTCCTAGGGTATGAAGATTGGAGGGGAGCCATGGCGGATATCAATGAAGACGGATTCTATGTTTTATCTAAAGTCTATGCAACTTTTGTTATCTTTAAAAACTTAAGTCATCTTTTGGTATTATGAAGCTGTTGTTTAATTAAATATGTACTTGAAATGTTTATGACTTTTAAAACATATGGGACCTAATGTATAAACTCTGATATTTTTCTATGGCATCGAATGAAATCTTGTCTTAAACATCCATTTATGGTCGTTTCATATATCTTGATTGTTATACTTTGACGTAGCATCTCATTGTTACCATTCCGCTGCTACTTGATTTTGGAGGTGTTATATAAATGCCGTATTTACGCGGAGTGGTAAATCCTATGACCCACCTATCAATCTAAATGATCAACAAAAATAATCTAGAACTCCTATCAATTTCGATAGTGAGGATGAAGAAGAAGAATCTACACCTCAACCGAAATCTCAAACTCCAAAACCTATCAAAGAAACTCCGATACCTAAACCATACAAACCAAAAATTTCATATTCATAATTCCTTCGAAAAGATAAAATGGAAGCCTAATATGGTAATTTCCTCGACATGATTCGAGCCGTTCGAATCAATGTACCTCTTGTCGATGTTATTGCAGAAATGCCAAACTATGGCAAATTTCTCAAAGAACTCGTTAGCAACAAGCACAAGCTTGAACAAATCTCATCCGCTTTCCTGAGCGATGAAATTTTGCTATGATTCAAAACAAAGTTCCACCTAAACTTGGAGACCCTGAAAGTTTTCTTATTCCTTACACCTTTAGTAAAGCCTTCTCATGCAATGCTTTAGCCGACATTGGTGCTAGCATTAATCTCATGCCATATTCTCTATATGCTAAATTATCTCTTGAAGCTCTCAAGCCGACTAAAATGAGTGTAAGATTAGCCGACCGATCATTCCAACACCCTATTGGAATAGCTGACAATATGCGCATTGAAGTTGGTAACTTCACCTCTCATGTGGATTTCGTTATTCTCGAAATGGAATAAGACATTAAAGTTTCTCTTATCTTAGGGAGACCATTCCTCCATACTGTCTATGCAGTAATTCGAGTAAAACAAAAACAACTCAATCTTAGAGTTGGTACTGAATGAATGACCTTTTCAATCGATTCCGTGATGAAACATTCCTATTTAAACGATGATACATGTTTTAGCTTTGATGTTATCGATGAAATCTTAGAAGAAGATTTTGATGCTCTTCTCAATGAAGGGAGTGAAATCCTTCATTCAATCGAGGGAACTATTCTCTAAGAAAAACTCTTTGCTGAATTCGATGATTCATGGCTATTAATATAGAAGAAAATTCTAACACTGAATCTGAAACCGAGGAACCACCATTCGAAAAAATCATCTTTAACACCGATTATTAAATCAAGACATCTCTTGAAGAACCTCCTTCGGATCTTGCACTAAAACCTCTTCCTGGTCACCTAGAATATGTATTCTTGGAAGACCCCTCTTTTCTTCCTGTGATCATATCATCTCAGCTTTCTAAACAAGAAAAAAATAAACTCATCTCTGTTTTAAAAAGACACAAGCAAGCCTTTGCTTGGAAAACCACCAACATTCCTAGTATATGTTCGTCTTTTTGTAAACATACAATACAACTCTTAGAAGACAAAAATCCAGTTGTTAAAAAACAAAGACGATTAAATCCAAACATTTAAGAAGTCGTTAAAAAATAAATCATAAAACTTCTCGACATTGGTATTATTTATCCAATCATCGATAGCGCTTGGGTAAGTCTCATCCACTGTGTACCAAAGAAAGGTGGTATTACAGTAGTCACAAACAAAAAAGATGAACTTGTCCCAACAAGAACCATTACGGATTGACGAGTATGTATCGATTATCGTAAACTCAATGAAGCAACCGCAAAAGACCACTTTTCTTTGCCATTCATGGATCAAATGTTAGAAAGACTCGCAGGAAATAAATATTTTTGTTTCCTCGATGGTTTTTCTAGATATTTCTAAATACCAATCGATCCCATGAATCAAGAAAAAACAACCTTTAGATGCCCTTTCGGAACATACGCTTATAGGCGGATGTCTTTCAGTTTATGTAATGCTCCAGCTACTTTTCAAAGGTGCATATTGGCTATCTTTCATGATATGATCGAAGAATTCGTAGAAGTATTCATGGACGATTTCTCCGTCTTTGGAAACTCCTTTGATAAATGTCTAAATAACCTCGATAAAATTCTTCAACGTTGCAAGGATGCAAATCTTTTCCTTAACTGGGAAAAATGTCACTTCATGGTTGAAGAAGGAATTATGCTTGGACACAAAGTGTCCGGTGCATGCCTTGAAGTTGACAAAGCCAAAATCGACGTAGTCTCTAAGCTTCCACCCCCTACTAATGTCAAAGGCATTAGACGTTTTTAGGACGTTTCATCAAAAACTTCTTAAAAATTGCCCGTCCTTTAACTAAGTTGCTTGAAAAAGATACTCTATTCGAATTCAATGATGAATGTCATAAAGCATTCAATTCATTAAAAGAAAAACTCACATGTACTCCCGTGATTGTAAGCCCAAATTGGATCCTTCCATTTGAACTTATGTATGATGCAAGTGAATTCGCAGTTGGAGCAGTCTTATGACAAAAAGATGGAAACACTTTCACCCCATCTATTTTGCAAGCAAAACTCTTAATGCAGCTCAACAAAAATACACTGTAACAGAAAAAGAACTGATGTTTGTAGTCTTTGCATTTGACAAATTCCGATCATGTCTGATATTATCCAAAACGATTGTCTACACCGATCACTCAACTTTAAGACACCTATTCAAAAAGCAAGATGCTAAGCCACGTCTTATACGTTGGATTCTTCTATTACAAGAATTTGATATCAAAATAAAAGACAAAAAAGGTACAAAAATTGTTGTCGCCAACCACTTATCTCAGATTGAAAATGATGAGGCAAGTGACGACAGTGATGTCGACGAAAACTTTCCTGGCGAAACTCTTATGGAAATAACCACCAGAGACATACCATGGTTCGCAGACTTTGCAAACTATTTGGTAGGTGATATTAACCTAAGGGAATGACATACCAACAAAAGAACAAATTCTTCTCTGACCTCAAAAACTACTTTTTGGAAGATCACTTTTCAAAGTATGTTCAGACGGTTTGATCAGACGATGTGTCTCAATACACGAAACTCGTACCATTTTAGATCAATGTAACCATAGACCTACTAGTGGATATTATGGACCAAACACCACAGCTAAAAAAGTCTTAGACTCAAGCTTTTATTGGCTAACTATCATTAAAGAAGCTCATACTCTAGTTCGCCTCTGCGAAGCATGTTAAAAAACTGGGAATATATCCAAACGTGATGAAATGCCCTTAAATAGCATTCAAGTATGCGAAGTTTTTGACATATAGGGTATCGACTTTATGGGACCATTCCCGAAATCATATAAATTCGAATATATTTTAGTTGTTGTCGATTATATTTTCAAATGGGCCGAAGCTCAAGCTTTACCTACTAACGTTATGCGAGTTGTTATTTCAGTCCTGAAAAACTATTTTGCCATTTCGGTATGCCCAAAGCTCTCATAAGCGACCGAGGAACTCATTTCTGCAACAAAATAATTGAAAAAAACCATGAAAAGATATGGAGTTACCCATCGTTTCTCTACATCATATCATCCTCAAACGAGCAGACAAGTCAAAAATACTAACAGAGCCCTTAAACGTATCCTTAAAAAACAATTAAAGATAATCCCGCTGTTTGATCAAGAAAACTCGACGATGCTCTGTGAGCTTTCAGGACCGCTTACAAAACACCCACCAAAACCACACCATATAAACTCTGATACGGTAAAAATTGCCATTTACCATTCGAAATCGAACACCGTGCATACTGGGCACTGAGAAATTGTAATCCTAATCTCATCGTCGCTGGTGAGAAAAGAATGTTCAAGTTACACGAGTTAGACGAATTACGACATCAGGCATATGAAAACTCTCGTCTATACAAGACAAGAATCAAAGTCTGGCACGATAGAAAACTTAAAATGAGAAAAGAATTTCAACACGGAAACAAAGTGTTGTTATTTCATTCTAAATACAAATTCAAACAGCCAAAACTCAGATCTCGATGGCTTGGACCATATGTGGTGAAACATCAATATCCATCCGGATATGTTGAACTATATGATAAAGATGGTAAGACGTTCATTGTTAATGGCCATCGACTCAAACTATACCATGAAAAAGAAAATGATCAAAGGGAAGAAATCATTCCCTTCTACCCCAAAACCTGAACTTTCGAAGTACGAGTCTAGCTAATGACTCTCTTAAAAAATTAAGCGCTTCTCGGGAGGCAACCCGTGCTTTAACTTAAGTGTGGAGGATTCTAACCTCCTCTTTTCCTTTAATTTTTTAATATTTTATTAGTTCTCACATTGAGAACAATGTTCAACTTAAGTGTCGAGGGGAGCCAAATAAGAAAAATTAAAATATATCATTTCCCTCCATGTTTGCCCTGTAATCTAGCCACATTTTAACTGATATTTTAAAATCAAAATTAATATATAATTTTCTTCTAAAATTAAAAATTATATACACTTAGTAAGGCAAATCCTACTTGGATTGACATCGTAACTAGCACAAATCATGTTCACTAAACTGTGAGGTATATTCTAGCATTTGATGCATATCTTTTGTATATTTTATGAGAGTGTCGGTAATTTAGTAGATTCAGAACTTGTGCTTGATCATCATTTACTAGACCGCAGTGAGGTTAATTTATAGGCAATATCGTATGATAAGAGGTAAAATAAATCCCCAAGTATCCCATTATTCGTAGCACTCGCTTTCAATACTAAAATACCCAAATATCTCAAGAACTATGTGCTTAATATCTCAGTTCTGTGCCAGCCTTAAAGTTATCATTGTTATAAAAGTTGTTATAAGGCTATGCACAGGAAATTATGTATCATACTCACCCACATCATTATCACGTTTTACCTCTTTGAGATTTTTTCTAAGTGCTCACGCCGCAACGAGCATGTTTATGTGTCTAGTACAAGCTTATGGTAGCTATCTAGATTATGTCTATGCAAATTGAGTGACTTCACAAATATAAACCCTATATGAGTGACATGAGTGAATTTAAAAACAAACACATTCCTTATGTAAGGTGGTTGGTTATATGTCTATGCCTGAAACGTTATAAAACTAAACTCTTGTATCAAAATAATTTCTTCACGTCCACGATAAATGAATCTTGTTTTATCACTTTGATTGCTTGAGGGCAAGTAATAGCTAAGTGTGGAGGAATTTGATAACGCCTTAATTATACATGTTTTAGGCGGCGTTATTTGTATATAATTTATCATTTCTTATGAACTTTCGATACTTAATAGCATGAATATGTGCATGTTCACTTGAAGACTGTCTGAGCTCAAAAAGCATTCAAATACAAGTGTTTACACCCATTGGAAGCAAAGTTAGAAGAAAAAAATTATAAAGTCTAAAATAACAAGGAAGTACGCCGCAATTATATGGATGTGCGCCGCACTTATCAACGAAATAAATGAAAGCAGTTAATGCCACAAGTGCGCCAGTTTTCTCAGATTGTGCGTCGCACTTTCCCCAAACATTAATGTAGAATGAACCGACTTAGGCATGAGTACGCCGCGCTTATAAAATTATGCGCCGCACTTCTGGCCTCTCACAGCCTATAAATAAAGAGGACTTCTAGCCATTTCACATATCATCTCACACAATTCTCTTTCAAATTCTTCATCAATCTCTGGGTTTTTAGCAAGAAATTCTGGCGAAGACGAACAAGGATTATAGTATTTAGTAAAATAACAGGTTTAGTAAGATTCGATACTTGTAAACGGGTTGTGTTTATGCTTCATAGCCTATTCGGATCTTGTATGTTTCCTATCTATCTATTCCGCTTTGTTATTGAGCAGAGAACTCAACAGAGTACTCAAAATCATCTGTAAGTGATCATATGTTGCTTTTGTTTCACTCTTACAAGAGCAGCACACTACAATGTTAGTCTGGTCATCCTAGTGTCTACAGTATTTTTCTCCTTTCTTACTTTCTTCAAACATTATTACAGATGAGAAGTTACTGCTGGGTTTGTGTTGAAGAGTGTTATGTGTTTTATTACACTCTTAGCACAAACAATCAGAGATCTGGATTTGCATCATGAAAGGAACTTGGAAGAGATTGTTGATGTGGACATTGAAGAGGTTGGACATAAACTGGCAAATAGCAATGATTGCTTTTCGAATGAAGAAGTTTTATATGGAGAGTGGAAGGGAGAGTCCGAATTGAATGAAACAAACCCTGTTGTTTGACAAAAAAGAAGCTTGAATGTTTCATAATGTCACACAAACACTAGTCATTTTGCTAGGGAATGTCAATACAAGGGGACAAATGATGGAAAGAGAGAGTACTCTTTTTTCAAGATAAGAAGCTGGAAAGAAAGATACAGAATCAGAAATGTTTGCTGGACAATGGATGATGGTGTTGTTAATTGGGGAGAACATACAGTAGAGGAAGAAGAGACAAATCATGCACTCATGGCAATCAGCTCAAATAATGAGGTATCATTATGTTCTAAAACTTGCATTGATTCATACAATAAGCTTAAAACACTGTGTGCTGAACTTGAATAAGTTAGGTAACTAGGAAGCAAATAATACTTGCATATACTCTAATGTAAGAAATTAGAAGCTCAAGTTGTTACTTTTCAAAAGCAGCAATTATCTCTAAATGAACAGCTTACATTTCAGGCAAATGAAATATATGCAAAAGATGAAAAGCTTAAAAATATAGGAGAATAGGAATGAAAGCTGTAAAAGAAAAGGAACAATTGCAGAAAATAGTAGATTCATGGAAAAATTCTTCTAAAAACCTTTGGAAATTAGTTGATTCAGGTATGACTTCAAATAGTAAAGTTGGCTTAGGATATGAAATACAATCAAACAATGAGGTTTTAAGCTATGAGGAAGAAATGAATCGTACTGTGTTTAAGTGTACAGAAGAAGATTTTCTTAACAAACCTTTATACAGTAGATTTTCAAAGACTGATAATTTCAAAGGAGTTCCACATCCATTAACTGGGGACTTACTCCTAAACCACAAGAGGAAATTGATGATTCATTTGTTGTTTTATGGTATAAGGGACTCAAAAGCTTGAAATAGTGACTAAGATGACACATCCACTGAGAATTATACCTCGTCAATCAAATTGAAGTTAAAGGATCTTTTGGAAATCCCTTTGAGCACTCTTTTGGAGTCTGAATCAGAAAGTATAAGTGTACCAAAAGAGATGTCTACGTCTAAGTCTGTTACAACTAATGAAAAAGTAGTGTCTGAACCAAAATCAACAGAAGTTGAACCTAGTTGTGTAACACACATAAAAATCCTATGGCAACAATGAAAAATCAAGGAACACCTAAAGTAACAGAAGAATTGGAATGGAAATGATGGTAAGAGAATTGGGAAGGTTACTTCTTTCATCAATAAAAAGTGTTTTCTGTTTTGGAAGCCATAAGTCACATTGATCAAAGCTTGGACTTTTATGAAAAAAATAATGGAGTGAGGCTGTGCTTAAGAAACAAAGTGGTTTTTTAATTTGGTAACGGGGTGGCAAAACTAGTATGGAACAATGCAAACAGGGTTAATCGTGCTAATCATTTTATACCTAGTCCAGTACAACTTAATGCTATTAGGTCTAATGTTAATACTGTTAGGGCAAATGTTAATTTTGTTAGGCAAAATGTTAATTCTGTCAGGACTAATATTAATACTGTTAGATCTAAACAACCAGTACCTACCAATAACACAAATAGTTTTAGTCCTGTAAGACCTCCGTTATTGAATAAGTTTTATCTAAGAAGTCATTTTTCAAATCAACATTCACCTGTGAGAAGACCCATTGTTAGAAATACATCAAGAATGACTTATTCTCATGTTGTTAAAGGGAATTTGAGCATGTTGTTAAGAACTATGCAGGTTAATTGGAGGGACATAGAACAAACTTAATTATAATAGGGGATCCACTTTGTTAGATCTGTTAATGTTTAAGGACCACATGGCGACCCAAGCTAAAAAGGCCTGGGTCTCATAATGAAACTAATTTTCTTTTTCTTGTGCCAGGATTCCATCCAGCTCTGGAACATGAGGTCAGAGGAATATTTGATAGTGGATGCTCAGGGCAAATGACTTGGTAACAATGATCACCTGGATGATTTGAAGAATGCAAAAGGGGGGATCTGTTTCCTTTGGGGTAGAACAAAGGCTATATAATGGTAAAGGCTGATTTAGAGTTGGTAATTAAGATTTTGATAGTGTGTTTTTGTAAAAGAACCTTGGCATTTTAATCTTTTTTCAATATCATAAATTATGTGATAAGATCTCAAGGTTATTTTTACTGAAAGCTGAACTGTCTTGTTGTATCTCCTGGCTTTTAAGAGTGCCCTGAGGAAATCAGATACTTCATAAATTTCACCTCTATGCAACACAATATGTAAGTTTTGATATGAAGATACATTTCTCTAACAAAGATTATGCTTGTTTGATTGCAAAAGCCACATCTAATGAATCTAAATTATGGCACAAGAGGTTAGGTCATTTAATTTTAAAAAACTTAAACAAAACTTGTGAAGGAAACCTTGTAAGAGGTCTCCTTCATTGGTTTTCTGAAAGACCATACATGTGCTTGCCTGCCAACAATAGGTTAGCAACACAAGGCCTCCTGTAAGGCTAAATTAGAAAGAACAATCACTGAGCCATTACACACCTTGCATATGGATCTTTTTGGACCTACTTCTGTAAAAAGCATTAATCATGCAAGTTATTGCCTTGTAATTACTGATGATTGTACCAGATTTAGTTGGGTATTTCTTACTTGGATACAAGGATGAAACTTGTGGCATCCTTCAGATAACTTTATTTGCCAAATTGAAAACACAAGGCTTAATCACAGCGGTTAAAAATAATTAGATCAGATAATGGCACTGAATTTTAAGAATAGGGATAATGCTTGAATTCTATGGGAACAGGGAATAAAAAAAAGGTATAGGCAAATGCCAGAACTCCTCGCAAAATGGGAGTTGCTTGAAGGACATGAACAAGACATAATTGAGGCAGCTATGAACTATGCTATTGCAGACTCACTTGTTCCAACTTTACTTTTTGGGCAGAAGCTTGTTAGTACTGCTTGCTATATCTTTAATTGGGTAAGAGTGACTAACTCAAACCAAAACTCATTATGAATCTTTTGTTGGCCCATACCAATTATTAGCTACATAAGGACCTTTTGGGTGCCATGTTACCATTTAGTTCTTTATTTGTGCTTGGGAAGTTTGATTGGAAAGTGGGTTGAGGGTTTTTTAGTTGGTTACTCACTAAATAGCAAAGCCTTTAGGGCATATAATTTAGTAACCAAAAAGGTAGAAGTAAATATTCATGTAAAATTTCTTGAAGAAAAAACTAATGTGAAAGGAGTAGGATCTAGATGGATGTTGATATTGATTATCTAACTTATTCTGATGAACTTATTCCTGTGTCTTGGGAATCAAACTCAACCCTATGCAGGAAATTAGTATGTGATCTAACAGTGCAGGTACACTTCACACTCCTAATGCAAATGCTTCTGATGAAGAAGATGAGGCTGAGGAGCTTATTGTTGTGCCTACAGCAGTCAAGCATACTACAGTAAAAGTTAGACCAAGGATGTCTTCTACTAATTCAAAGGCAGAGGAGTTTTTGACAGAGCTTTAAAACCTTAAAACACAAGAGAAGGAAGCTTATTCTACTGGCATTTTAGAAGACTTACTCTTAAATTCTAGCTTCTTAGAAAAGAATTTGGATTACTTGCTCAAAAGCTTTTATGGGATAGTCGACTTAAAATCAAAGCTACAAGTACTAACTCAGTAATTTCTGGTAGGTGGACAAGATAATACTCTCAACCTGCTGATCATGATGATTCAAATATGACCAGAGCTCACAATCTTTTAACAAACCTCAGAAAGGGTATTTTTGTGAGGCTTCTTATGATGACGGGGTATGGTCCATGATTCAACAATTTACCAATCAGAAGTAGCAGTTAGTCACCATTCTACTCTTAGGATACACAACATTTACCACAAAGCTCAAATACTGGGTAGATCTAAGTCATCTGTGCCAAAACTAGAAGTAGAGTGCAGCAAATCCGAGGAGCAATACACTTGTAAGTTATGTTAAACAAAGCAGCAAGGAACAATCACAAAGATCAACAACATGGTTGGTTTGCCTGCTTTTATCTCAGGAGGAAACTAATAAGATTTCTACAGCTCTACAAGATAAAGTTGGGGTTGATAGCTATGCAAGAAGGAGTTATTACAGTTTAGGTGTGCAACAGGTATGGATTCTAGTTAGATTTACCTCATGGAGCAATGAGTGTTGGAACTAAAATGGGTATACTATATAACAAAAGGATGAAAGAGGAGTAGTTGTCAAAATAAGCATGACTATGTAGACCATTGGTCTACAGGACAGGGAAAAGGTATTGATATGATAAGAGTTTTTGCGCAATGTAGCATGAATAGAAGCTATCTGGTTTTATTTTAGCCTTTGCCTCATTTTATGGGGTTCATTGTATACCAAATGGATGTAACAAAGTGCTATTTTTTATGGCACTATAGATGATGAGGTGTATGTTGTTTATCTAACATTCTGGTGTTTTGCATCCTGATCATCTAAGAAGGTTTTATAAGGTTGTTATGCTTTTTAATGGATTACATCAAGATCCTAGAGCTTGGTATGCTACTCTTCCATCATTTCTAGAGGAGAATTGGTTAAGGTAGGGGTACCGTAGAACATGACCTTTATCTTTATTAAGTAGGACAAGAAGGATATCTTCTAAGTTCAGGAGTATGTTGATGATATCATTTTTGGCTCTACAAGAAAGTCTTGGTGTATGAGAAATTTGAGGCCTTGATGAAAGGCAGATTTAAATAAGTTCTATGGTGTGAACTTCGTATTCTTCCTTTAGATTGCAAGTTAAGCAAAAGCAGATGGAAAAATTTTTTTTTTTTTTTAAATATTTTTTTTTTTCTCCAAGACAACGTATGTTGCCGACATGCTGAAAATTTTAATAAGTTTGACCATGCAAGTGTTGAAAAATGCACTTAAACCCCACAATGGAGACCAAGATGGTTTAACAAAATGATGAGGATGCTGATGAAGGTGGATTACACTTTACAGATCCATGATAGGTTCTCTCAAGTATTTAACTGCCTTTAGGCCTGTGATATAATGTTGTGCAGTATGTGTTGTTCTCGTTTTCAGGTCACTCCCAAGACTTCACACCTAAATGCTGTGAAGAGAATCTTTAAGTACCTTAAGGGCAAACCCAATTTGGGCTTATGGTATCCTAGAGAATCATCTTTTGACCTGGAAGCTTTCTCAGACAGTGACTATGCTGGGGCCAATCTTGACAGGAAATCCACAACTGGTGGTTGTCAATTTCTTGGAAGCAGATTAATTTCTTGGCAATGCAAGAAACAAACCATAGTGGCTACCTCTACAACAGAAGCTGAATATGTAGCTGCTGCAAGCTGCTGTGGACAAGTGTTGTGGATTCAGAATCAAATGTTGGACTATGGTTTCAATTTTATGAATACCAAAATTCACATTGATAATGAAAGTACAATATGCATTGTGAAGAATCCGGTGTATCACTCCAAGACAAAGCACATAGAGATCAGACACCACTTTATACGAGATTCTTATGAAAAGAAGCTCATTAGGGTGGAGAAAATTCACACAGACTTCAATGTAGCTGACCTATTGACCAAAGCTTTTGATGGACCAAGGTTTCATTTCTTAGTGGTTAATATTGGTATGATAAATCCATAGCTACATTTAAGGGGAGGATTAAATGTATAGTTTGTAAATTTAGTCATACTAGATAGTAGACTTAATTATGATAGATTATCTTAATTCTAGTAGTCATAGACCTAGTAGTAATAAGTGTTTTCAAGTCATTTTGTAGTATATTTTGTGTGTGGCTTAACATTTTCAGGTTATACTTGGATTGCATTGGAGCATGGATTAAAGTTGAACTGAAGTTGTGCAAAAGTTAATTCTGGTATTGTCAATATTAATTCTGGTAGTTTACTAGTTAATCCTGGTAAGCTTATTGTTAGTTCTGACAATAAATTGTTAATACTGGTTGACCAGATTTAAGTCTGGTAGGCCAATGTTAATCCTGGTAAGCTTATTGTTAGTTCTGACAATCAATTGTTAATACTGGTTGACCAGACTTAAGTCTGGTAGGCCAATATTAATACTGGTAACTAGTCGTTAGTACTGTTTGGTCTCACAACTTTGACTTTTCTCTAAATATAACCGTTAGAGCAAATTGCGGGGATATTTAAGCGGATAATGATACAAAATTGGATATTTACTGTTTTATCTCACCTACAATAGTTTTCTTCATTAAAAAGAGCCTATTTTGTCGGAGGGATAATTGAAATTCATTATTTTTCACATATAAAGTCAATTAGCAGTTCCAATCAGTACTAAGTTACCAAAACGCGTCAAACCCAGTTGATAATCACCAAGAATCACAACCGTTCTACTACAATGGCTTTCGTACCTAAGCATAATCAGGTGGGATTTCTTAAGAAACCTGAAGGAAGTGCAGGTTTTGAGCAGATAGTTGATTTTCTTAAAGGCACTCACATCAGGTATGCCTTGGAACATAATCCTACTATCTATGTTTCAGTAATCAAACAGTTTTGGCAGACTGTCACTGTCATAACACTTGATAATGGGGAACAAGAATTAAAAGCCACAATTGATACCCATGAATACACAATTTCTGAATCATCTGTTAGAAATAAACTTAAACTCGCAGATGAAAATGGTATCACTGAGTTCACTAATGCTGAAATTTTTGAGGGGATGGCTAATTTGGGGTATCCAATAGATAATACTTTTACGTTTTGGAAAAAGCATTTTACCCCTAATTGGAAATTTATGGTCCACCACATTTTACATTGTATAAGTTCTAAAAGTGGGGGATGGGATCAGTTCGGTAGCAAACTTGCTACTGCGCTAATCTGTCTATCTACTAGAAGAACTTATAATTTTTCTAAAATGATTTTTGAAGCAATGGTGGCCAATGTAACAAGTCAGAAAAAGTTTCTAATGTATCCCAGATTTTTATCAATGATTTTGGAAGCTAAACCTGCTAACACAAATCTTTATTTAGCTTATCAATTGACTAAAAAGATTTTTGGGAACATGAACAGAGGGTTTGCCGGGGTGAATAGACCATTGTTAGCTAACATGATTGCAGGACATGATGACAACCAAGGTGAACCACAATAAGAGCCTATTGAATCACAACCCCTACCAAATGCATCGATACCCTCTACCTCTCAACCTACAACTGAACCCCACCCTGATCAAGAATTAGAAACTGAGACTAAACTTCATGGCTCGTCATCTGATTTTGTTCACACTCCTCCTACCCAAGTTGAGACATCTTCTCTTGAACTTAAATCCATATCACCTGAACCTATGGAGCACACCTATGACCAACCACAACCTTCACATGTACAACAACCAGCTTCTCCTGAACCACAACCAACATCACCTCCTAAGTCTCCACCACTTCAAGGCCCTACTTCCACTTATGCTAAAGCTACTCGAATCAATGTAGCTTATTTGTTGCACCTAGTACCTTAATTAGTTACTAGGATTGATCATTTAGAGAAAGAACTGAAGGAGCATAAACAGACCACAGCTGCAGTTATAGTGAAATTGATAAAGAGGGTCAAAAAGCTGGAAACAAGGGTTAAGTATGGGAATCTACCAACCAGGAAAATGGTTCTAAGTGACTCAGATAGTGAAGATGCTTCTAATTCTTCTAAACAGTGAAGGTATTATTTGTTGGTGTTCTTTTACCAACTTTGTTTATTTTATTTCTTTTTAAAAGGACAATTTTTATATTTTTGAGTTTTTTTTTTTTTTATATATATGGAAATAAAAATATTTTTGGATTTTTATATTTTTATAAGAACGAAAATAAACTTCCTGAAGAAAGGATCTTCAAGGCTCAAACACGAACAATCCCGTAAAAATCGTTACACCTCTCCCCGGCAGCGGCGCCAAAAATTGATCGAGTCCGAACTACACGTATATAAATATATATAATATATATAAATACGTAATAATAAGGATAGACCAATAATAGTATAGTGAGTATTTTCCGTCGGGTTCTAGAAAATCGCTTTTAACCAAAGCAATTATCAAAAACCTCCCGGGTCGTTTCCTCGGCGAGAAGTGAATGGAAAT
>BQNB010002622.1:0-88149 GCA_026074375.1 Tanacetum coccineum | reverse complement strand
AGTAAAAGTAAAGTAACATGTATCTCCCCAAGAAGTTTATAAAACCGTTAAACAAGTAAAAGTAGGGCTATGAATTCACCTTATGCAAAACGATGATATATCGAGAAAAAAAGTCGAGAAACCGAGTAGACTCCTAAAGGCAACCTAAAAATAAAGTCGCGTCTTAGGATTTATAAGTATTACGCGAATAAATGTAAATAAATGTTTATAAAGTTTTTATATAAATTATAACATTGTACTTAGAGTTTGTAATTTTTATAAATTAATTGGGTCCAAAACAAGGTACAAGTTAAATATTTATAAGCCCAAAATGTATGGCTGTTAAGGATTTTCAGATTTAGCCAACTTCAATAGCTCATAACTCCTAAACCGTAAATGATCTCTATTCGGTTCTTACGTCTACGGAAAGGTAAATGAGTCTATTTTTCGATATGTGGGTCCGACCACATTCACTTTTATAAAAATAGGGTCAAATGGTAATTATACTAACAATTGTCAAAACTGGTAGATTTCCAAATTACTACAGTCTCGGGAAAACGGCTGTATCTCCTAAACCGTAAGTCCGTTAGGGCTAATTCGACTTGCCAATTTTAAGTCAAGGAGTCCTCTACAACTTTTCTTTTTACACCAACAGTGGTTACTATACAAATTTTAAGAGTTATAACCCAATGAAATCTTGTGTGCAACTTTCGACTACTTTTGTCGTTTATTTTCTAGTTTGATCATCGGGTATCATCACGACGAGTGCCACTCGGGAAAACGAAGCTAAGAAATAGCTCTACATGCCTATATTTTTATCTAACCTTCATATTCCACGAATTTCTACAGTTTACTCTATTTACCTACTGATCACAAATTGTCCCAAAATTTATAATAGTAATCATCTTTTACCAAGTTTTCTTGATCAAAAAATTTAAATACAATGCTAATCCTTACAAATAAAATATATAGAATGTGTAAAATACATGAAATCTTAGAAAAATAAAATAATGAGCATAAATAAATTACAAGAAACACTATTTATAAAACTCCTTTTTTATGCAGAATTTCTGCAACCCGCTGCAATATTCTGATTTTGACCCATTTAAACTTACATTCATGACCTGGAAATATTTTTCTAGAAAATAGACTCTTTCGCCTTTCCGAATATGTAAGGTAGATTCCCAACGAAGCTACGGTTATTTTTCTATGATTTTTCAAAGTCGGTGCAAATTTCTACACACTATGTTGTTCCAATTTAGGTCATTACCAAAACGACACAAAACTCATTCTAATCTATTCCAATCTTCAACAAACTTATATCTTAGCTTGTTTAACATGTTTAAATGATTATTCTTCAGGACTCAAACTAAATTTGCTTATTTATGTGCTAATTTAAGCTCTAGCCAAACACCCTTTTATTTAATATCAATATTCATAATATCTAGTAAAAGCATGAATTCTTTCTAATATCTTATCCAACTTGAATCATAATTCTAACATATGATTCTTGGCATGATTTAAACATAATAATAATACTTATATCATCAATTACATCTTAATTCAATACTATGTTTTTAAAGAACCTCAATTAAGCATAAACCCTCAATTTCTATCATGATCATGAATTAAAACATGAATACTTACTCACCTTGATGGGGATTGATTTCTACCATCATAATACTTAAAGGAACACACCAAAATCACCTATACTTATTCTTGGAAGATCCTTCAATTCCTTGGAATGATTCTCGGTCTAGAATTGATAAAAATAAGTTTTCCCTCCTAAATCCTCATAAGAGGACACGACATGGCTAAAACATATACACGTGTTTTCTTATGACCAAACTACTGGAATTTTAAGTCCATTAAGCAACAAGGGCAATATTGTAATTTATGCGTTTAACGGTCGTTAGTCCTTGTCATTAAATCTTTTGCACCGTTAATCCTTTTTGTTAACTATTTTCCACAAATGGTCCTTATTTCTATAAAATACTAACATATAATGTACATATGAAAATTAATAAAAATTGTTGGGATTAAAAGTCTTCTTGATGTTGTTTGAATTACTGCTGCTCATGTTTGTGTTAATGCTGCTCAGTTGAAGTTAGTGCTGCTCATGAACTTCAAAGAAAATATGCTATGCGTATACTACTGGTAGTACACAGTTACTACTGCTACTAAATATTAGTACTGCATGTGAAAATATTCTAAGTAGTTACTACTACTGGTGATAAGTTACTACTGCTAGTACAAAGTTACTACTGCTCAAGGTTAAGACTGCTCAAAGATAAGTTAATGCTGATAAGGTTAATAAGTTAGTATTGTTTGGTGTTAGTACTGCTTATGTGATATGTATTAGTTGTTTATAGAAAAGATTTTAGATACTTAGGAAAGTATTGTAAGCCGACTAGGAATCCTTGGCGTGTAAAAGGAGGTCCTAAGGCATAAAGTTTGATATAGTTTTTCATATATTTTTTATATTCTTAGTTTCAAGGTATTTGTAACCCTAATACTTTGAGAGTATTTGTATTATTATTAATAATATTGGAGCTTATTTGTTTTGAGTTACTGTTTCATTAATAATTCTTCTTAATATTAAAGATTAGATTTCGCATAATCTTTAATACATTCAAACAAAGTATCTACTATAGTTGTGTTAGATTTATCTAATATAACTAAACCTTAAACAAGCTTAAGGAATTCGATCTATTGAAGTGGGATCAACAAGTGGTATCAGAGCTTGTTAAGAAGCTTTGAAAGAGAAGAACCTATTTTTATACACAAGATCTTTTTTTAAAGATATGGATCAAGATTTTGCACACATGGTGGCTGCATCCAAAGTTCTCATGCTCAAACCTGGTGAGTATGAGATATGAAGGATAAGGATTAAACTATATATCCAGATGATAGACTATGCACTATGAGAAGTCATAGAGAATGGTGCAACCTTGTCAAAAACAAAAATTATGAAAGGAGTTATGACAGAGATGCCTATTACAACTGCTGAAGAAAAGGCTTAGAGAAGATTAGAGTTGAAAGCTAGAAGCACTTTAATGATGGGCATTCCCAATGAACATCAGTTAAAGTTTAACGCTATAAAGGATGATAAGAAGTTGCTAGAAGCTGTTGAAAAGAGATTTGGTGGGAATGAAGCTACAAAAAAGACTCAAAGGAATCTCTTAAAGCATAAATATGAAAACTTCACTGCTCCAAGCTCAGAGATGCTTGATCAAACTTTTGATTGGCTTCAAAAGGTTGTAAGTCATTTAGAGCTTTTGGGTGAAAAGATTTCACAAGATGATGTTAATCAAAAGTTATTAAGAAGTTTGTCATCTGAGTGGAACACACATGTTGTTACGTGGAGGAATAAAGCTGATTTGGATACAATGAGCATGGATGATCTCTACAACAACCTCAAGGTGTATGAACCAAAAGTTAAAGGGATGTCTAGATCAAGTTCAAGTACACAGAACATGGCTTTTGTGTCCACTTCAAATAACAACACTAGCAGCACTAATGAAGCCGTTAATACTGCTCATGGAGTTTTTACTGCTAGCACTTAAGTTAATGCTGCCAACTCTACAAATATTGATAACTTTAGTGATGCTGTTATTTATTCATTCTTTGCTAGTCAACCAAATAGTCCTCAACTTGTACATGAGGACTTGCAACAAATCTATCCAGATGATATGGAAAAGATGGATTTAAGATGGCAAATGGCCATGTTGACTATGAGGGCAAGAAGGTTTTTAAAGAATACAGGAAGGAAGCTTACTGTTAATGGCAATGAGACTATTAGTTTTGATATGTCCAAAGTGGAGTGCTACAACTGCCACAAGAAGGGACATTTTGCTAGGGAGTGTAGAGCTCTAAGAAATCAAGACCACAAGAACAAGGAAAGCTCAAGAAGGAGTGCGCATGTGGAAACATCTACTTCCATATCTTTAGTGTCATGTGATGGTCTTGGTGGATATGACTGGAGTGATCAGGCAGAAGAAGGGCCTAGTTATGCACTCATGGCTTTCTAATCTGACTCAAAGGTATTCAATGATTTTATTTGTTCAAAATCTTATTTGGAAATTGTTGAACTTCTTAAATCTCAAAATGATCAACTATTAAAAGATTTAAAGAAATTTGAGTTAATGGTTCTAGGTTATAAGACAAGTTTAGAGTCAGTGGAAGAAGAACTTAAAGTCTATAAAGCAAATGAGTCTATTTATTTACAAGATATTAAGGGCTTAAAATTTGAAATTCATATAGGAGAAATAACTATTAGAGAGCTTAGGAAGAAGCTTGAAACAGTTTAAAAAGAAAAAGATGGCATTCAACTTAATGTAGATAAATTTGAACATGCATCTAAAAGTTTAAATAAGCTCATAGAGTGTCAGATAGTTGACAATTGCACGAAAGGTTAGGCTATGAAATTTATAATGCAGTTCCACCTCCCTACACAAGAAATTTCATGCCTCCAACACCTGACTTGTCTTTTACTGGTTTAGATGAGTTTGTTAATAAGCCTGTAGTTAAGAACAGTAAAGCTATGTCTAGTAAAGAAGAGCCTAAGGTAGTTAAGAAGTATGATGATGCCCCAAGTATTGAAGAATGGGTGTCAGGTGATAAGGAAGATGATGTATCTCAGCCTAAAACTAAAAAGAAAACAGTTAGGCCTAGTATTGTTAAGAAAGAGTTTGTCAAATCTAAACAACAAGAAAAAACCACTAGAAAAACTGTTAAACAAGTTGAGAAACATAGGCAAAACACTCACAGTCCAAGAGGCAATCAAAAAAATTGGAACAATATGATGTCCTAAAAACTAGGAAGCAATTTTGAGATGTTTAATAAGGCCTGTTATGTGTGTAGAAGCTTTGATCATTTGCAGGTTGATTGCAATTACCATCAAAAATAGTTTCAAAATCAAAGGATGATAAAACCTGTTTGGAACAATGCTCAAAGGGTAAATCATCAAAACTTTGCTAAAAAGACTCACCCCTATGCTAAAAAGAACTTAGTTCCAAGAGTAATACTAATGAGGTCTGGTTTAGTATCAATTAATACTGCTAGACAAAATATTTTAAAAACAACAGTATTGGTTAATACTGCTAGACAAGTTAATACTACTCACTCAAAAACAATAGTGAATGCTGCTAGATCAATGTCATATATTTCTAAAATAGCACATTCAAATGTTAAGAGTCCCATTCATAAGAACACAACATTTAAATACAGTCATATTAAATCAAACGGTTAATACTGTTAGGGATAAAAAATTTATTACTGCTAGTCCAAAAGCAGTAGTTAATGTTGTTAAGAGAAATAATCTTAATGCTGTTAAGGCCTCAGCTTGTTGGGTTTGGAAACCAAAGCATAAAGTTTTAGACCATGTTTCTAAACACAACAGTGCATCAATCATCATAAAAAAGTTTGATTATATTGATGCACAAGGCAGATCCAAGTCAGTGATGGCTTGGGTCCCCAAAAGAAGTTGATTTTCCTATCTAATATGTAGGGCAATCCACAAATGGATTTACAAGATAAATGAGTGATTGATAGTGGATGCTCAAGGCACATGACAGGGAACATGTCCTATCTTATAGACTATAAAGAGATAGATGGAGGATATATTGCTTTTGGAGGGAACCCCAAAGGAGGAAAAATCACAGGAAAAGGTACCATTAAAATTGGTAATCTAGATTTTGAAAATGTGTATTTTGTAAGAGAGTTCAAGTTTAATCTCTTTAGTGTCTCACAAATATGTGATAAAAAGAATAGTGTTCTTTTTAATGACACTAAATGTATTGTTTTATCTCCAAACTTTAAGTTAATTAATAAAAGTCAAGTTTTACTTAGAGTTCCTAGAAAGAACAATATGTATAGTGTTGATTTAAAGAACATAGTTCTTAAAGGAGGTCTAACTTGCCTTTTTGCAAAATCCACATCTGATGAATCTAAACTTTAGCATAGAAGATTAGGTCACTTAAATTTTAAAACCATGAATAAATTGGTTAAGGAAAATCTTGTAAGAGGTTTACCTTCCAAAATTTAAAAAAATGATCAAACATGTGTTGCTTGTCAAAAGAGAAAGCAGCACAAAGTCTCTTGTAAGTCCAAAACAGAGAACTCAGTCAGTCTTCCTTTACATTTGTTACATATGGACTTATTTGGTCCAACATTTGTAAAAAGCCTTGTGAAGAAAATGTATTGCCTAGTTGTCATAGATGATTACAGTAGGTTTACATGGGTTTTCTTTCTAGCTACTAAGGATGAGACTAGTGGCATTCTTAAGTCCTTTATAATTGGGATAGAAAATCTAGTAGATCACAAGGTTAAAATGATTAGATGTGATAATGGGACTGAGTTCAAAAACAGAGAGATGAATCAGTTTTGTGATATGAAGGGTATTTTAAGACAATTTAGTGTAGCTAGAACTCCTCAACAAAATGGAGTTGCTAAAAGGAGGAATAGGATACTAATTGAGGCTGCTAGGACTATGCTAGCTGATTCTAAGTTGTCAACTACTTTTTGGGTAGAAGAAGTTAATACTGTTTGTTATAACATGACCCCATATGAACTTTTTCATGGTAGAATACCAACTTTCAATTTTATGAGACCATTTGGGTGTCCTGTTACCATTCTCAATACCATAGACCACTTAGGCAAATTTGATGGTAAGGCTGATGAAGGTTTCTTTGTTGGATACGCTTTGAATAGTAAAGCCTTTAGAGTATTCAATAGTAAAACAAGGATAGTGGAAGAAAACTTGCATATTAGGTTTAGTGAGAGTACACCTAATGTTGTAGGTAGTGGACCAGATTGGCTATTTGATATTGATGCACTAACAAAAACAATGAATTATGAGCCAATTGTTGCAGGTATACAGTCTAATTGTTTTGTAGGTACAAAAGCAAGTGATAATGCAGGTCAAGCTAGAAAGGAGACAGAACCTGCCAAAGATTACATTTTGCTACCATTATAGATTGCTGATCCACCATTTTCCCAAGATCCAAAGATTTCTCATGATGATGGATTCAAACCTTCAAGTGATGATGGAAAGAAGGTTGATGAAGATCTAAGAAAAGATAGTGAATGTAAAGATCAAGAGAAGGAAGATAATGTTAACAGCACTAACAATGTTAATATTGTTAGTTCAACTGTTAATACCGCTGGCACAAATGAAGTTAATGTTGTTGGTGGAAAAACAAGCATTGAACTTCTATTTGATCCAAATATGCCTACTTTGGAAGATAATAACATACTTGACTTCACAAGAGATGATGAAGATAATGGTGTAGTGGCTGACATGAACAATTTGGATACAACAATCCAAGTCAGTCCTATTCCAACTACAAGAATTCATAAAGATCATCCTCTTGATCAAGTGATTGAAGATTTGCAATCATCTACATAAACAAGAAGGATGTCAAAGAATTTGGAGGAACATGGATTTGCTAGTACTATTCAACAAAGAACAAACCATAAAGACCTTCAAAACTACTTGTTTGCTTGCTTTTTATCACAGGAAGAACCCAAAACGGTAATTCATGCATTGAAGGATCCAAGCTGGATAGAGGCTATGCAGGAAGAGCTTCTACAATTCAAGTTATTTGAAGTTTGGACTTTAGTGGATTTACCAAATAGAAAAAGGGCTATAGGCACTATATGGGTTTTCAGGAATAAAAAGGATGAAATGGGAATTGTGATAAGAAATAAAGCAAGATTGGTTGCTCAAGGGTACACACAATAAGAAGAGATTAACTATGATGGAGTCTTTGCCCTTGTTGCAAGAAATAAAGCAATTAGGCTGTTTTTAGCTTATTCTTCATTTAAAGATTTTGTGGTGTATCAAATGGATGTAAAAAGTGCTTTTCTCTATAAGAAGATTGAAGAAGAGGTGTATGTATGTCAACCACCAGGATTTGAAGATCCAGACTTTCCTGATAGAGTATATAAGGTTGAAAAAGCATTGTATGGACTACATCAAGCTCCTAGAGCTTGGTATGAAACCTTTCAACATATCTCTTGGACAATGAGTTTCAAAGAGGGAAAATTGACAAAACCTTATTCATCAAAAGGTACAAAGGTGATATTTTATTGGTCCAAGTTTATGTGGATGATATCATCTTTGGTTCAACAAATAAGGACATCTTGCATTTGAGAAGTTGATGCATGAGAAATTTCAGATGAGTTATATGGGAGAACTTACATTCTTCTTGGGATTACAAGTGAAGCAGAAGAAGGATGGCATATTTATTAGTCAAGATAAATATGTTGATGAAATTTAAAGAAATTTGGGTTTACAAAAGTCAAGACTGCAAGCACACCAATGGAAACTCAAAAGCCTCTGCTCAAGGATGAAGATGGTGAAGAAGTGGATGTTCATATGTATAGGTCAATGATTGGTTCATTAATGTATCTTACATCTTCAAGACTTGACATCATGTTTGAGGATTATTCCAATGTTCAACACCACATCGAGCATAAGGATTGAATTTCTTTACACACTTATTCACCCATTTGGAAGTTCGTTCTTCAATATCATCATCGTTGAAGATAATTGCTGGAAACTTGTGAAGTGACAAAACTATCTTCTCGGGTCCATAATTTCCTTTCTTTAAATACAAAAGGTCTTGATTAATCAGAGATAATGCTGGAGCTTCAGGATCTCTTTGACAGCTATGAACTAATGGTGTGGTCTTTTCGTGATGTAGAAAGACAAAGAATTTTCTTTTCTACCTCCCAGATAAATCACTCTTTAAGAAATTCCTTCATCTGATCAATGTGATACTGATGCTCATCTCCTGAAGTACATCTCTGTCTCAACATCTCATCAGCCATCTTTCTTAGCTTAGCTTCATCAATGGTTAGCGACACTTCTTTCATAATGTCATGTGATACTTGCTTCGTTGGAATTTCATCATCGTCTGAAGCATAAGAGTCAGTCCAAAAATCAAAATCATCAGTCTGTGCTCTTGATTTACCTGAAGTTGATGCGCTTGTTCCTCTGAAAAACTTATCCAATGAGAACTCTCCAGAATACAGTAAGCTTCATACTCCGAGGTCTTCTGCCGCTTTGCACTATTCTCACCCAAGATGACACATACATGATAGAACGGTTCCTGATCTCTTGGGCGAACAGCAAGAGTTCTACATGCAGTTTGTGGTACCGTGTTTCTTTCAAACTTCATCTGGAGAGCCAACCATATTGCTATGTCTTGTTGTTGCAATTGAGGATCAGATTTCATAGCAAGGTACAGTTGATATTGTTGTTCTGGAACAGAGGATGTTTATGATTGAGCTGGATAAACAGAAGAATATGTCAAAAATAAACTGCTATAGGATGCATCAACGTTGAGAAGAATATCATGGCAATTGCATTCTAATTTGTGTTCAAGATTAAGCGTGAATATTCCACGTTCCTGCAGAAAGCTATTAGGAAATCAATCTTTCCGTCCTCTTCTTTATGTCTGCAGAATTGCTTTAGCAACCAATCTTTCCGTACTCATCTTAGTCTATTTCCTCTCCAAGACAAAACCCATACCGCAACAACACTGAACTTGATCATTTCTGAACTTGTCAGGCGAACTTGCTTCATAACTTGCTCCTTAATGTGTTTATCAACCATAACAAGTAATGTCTCAACCATAACATCATGAAGATTACCAGCAAGTGTATCGAATGACTTTCTTGGCATGAACCTCTCCCGTAAATGTGCAAACAACTAACCATAACGTCCTTGTAACTCGTGAAGAAGGCACTTAAGCGTTGAAGCGAGTAGGTTTTGTCTTGAACAATGATAAAAGGCAATTCATTTTAGTTAACTTTTTATGAGGTGAACTTGATGATGATGTAGTATGAGGAGTATCTGTTAATTCCTGGAGTTTCTCAGTATCCAAAGATACGAGAATTATAATGAATCCAAGAATTCTAATTGGTGTGGGGATAGGTGAATTCCCTAAGACAAGTGTCTCCCTAAAGCATCTATACTCTCTACATTCTTATTTTCTTCCCTTTTTCTTTTCCCGTCTCTTTAAATTCATACACCTCACAGTTATTTCTCATCATTCATCAGTTACATTCATGGTAATAATAACGTTATAATATCCACGGCTGGAGTCCTCTGAGTATTCTACACCTCACTTTCCTAAGTAACTCCACCGTCCTTTTCTTTATCAATCATTCACCTCCGGTCTTTTCCTATATGCACTCCGGGCGCTCTATCCTATTACGGGAATATTGATTCATCATTCCTAGGATTGAACTATCATCATGTCTACACATTCATGATTTAACAACATACTTAATTCAACTTCATGCTTGAGAGATACTTCTAAAAGTTGATCTTTCAATTGACAAAAATCATTAAGTTGTATTTCTTCAGGTGATGTATAAAAAATGCTTGCTCTTTTACAGTTCTTTTGAATTAATTCAGACAACTTTTGAAAACCATTTTTTATTTTATCTAATTTAATGATCAAAGGTGACTCACTTGGCATTGATGCCGGGATAGAAGGAGTTGCATTTGAATTCTTGTCAGAAGGAATAAAAGAAGATGGAAAATATTTTTGCTCAGCAGAAAGTTCTTTTTGAGGAACAAAGTCTTTATAAAGAGCATTTATTTGTGCATAATCAATTGTCCAACAATTCTGTTTATTTGCAACATCAATTGGATCATTCATTTTTTTGTACACTTTTTGTTGACGTTTGGAAGCATCATCAAGAGTGTCCTTAGTATCTCTAACATTCAAAGAAATCTCTGAATTACCTAAACTAGAGGCAAGATATAACTTTGGACATTGAGAAATTGCTTGCTTGAGTGTATAAGGATTCGGGTACCCCAAACCATGTTTTAATTGCTGATCATACACAGAAAATGGCTTTGGTCCAAGCATAAACATTCTTTGTAAGGAATTGCCAAGTTTCAAAATTAGATCAACATTATTTTTCAGTTTGGCCTCAAGATCTAGAACAATGTCATGATATTTATCCTCATTTTCACTCATTTGTCTTTTTAAAATTGAACGAGTCTGTTAATAATTGCTATCAATTTGATCATCACCAATAGTACTGTTAATAATTTTAGTATGATTTGGATACATTTGTTCTTCATTTTTAGTGCACGAACAAATTGAGACTGGGCTTGTTGACTAAATGTATGCTCGGTTTCGGAACCTTAAGAATCGTTGGAGATAATTATTATCCCCGTTTATGTTTTCCAAAACCCGAACCCTTTCCTTATACAACTCAAGCTGACTAGTCAAAGTTGTGTTTTGTTTTTGAACTTTTTGAGCAAATATTTGTTGTTTTTTAGCTTCCTGATATGCATTTCTAGCTAATTGCTCTAACGCACATAGATCAGGAACATGTGTATCTTTTTCAATACTGCCACTTTTAACATTCCCATTAGGTGAATCAAATATAATATCGCTATCAATTTGATCATCACCAATAGTACGTTGTTAATAATTTTTAGTAAGAGTTGGATACATTTGTTCTTCATTTTTCAGTGATGATGAAGATTACCTCACGTGAATAATTTGCATAATCATAGCATTGCCTAGCATCAAACAGTTTTATCAGCTGGTTGGAATTCGCATTCTGCCATTAAGCATATGTTTGCACTGATTTCTCAATATCTTCCAGCCTGAGAATCAGCAAAGAGAAATTCATTCGGCTCATCGGTAATAATTTCTCCAAGCTTCATCCCTATTTGCCAGCAACATTTGTTCCATGAAGTATTTCGAGTCCCAAACTCTTGGCTTTGGACAATTCCTAGCATAATGTCCTTTTCCACTGCAGTTGTAGCATTAAACAATTAAAGTGTTTCTTGAAGACGAGGTTCGAAGAGTCCTTTAAACATTTTTCCGTTCTCATTTTGCATTCGAACCCTCAATTTTTTCTCCTGACATAAGCTCGTCCAATTATATCTTTTCTTCCAGCTTTACCTGAGTTCCTGCTTTGAATATATCACCCGGATCACCTTGAATGATTGCTTGGTTTTTGGTATTGGATGAATTGCAAGACGATTGATTTGTTGATAGTACAAATATTAAGTAATCGGCTCGAGCAATGTAGTAACAACATTGCAGATGTTAGAGGATCTTCAAGAATTAGTGTGAACCTCATCCTGCTGGAATTCATCTTATAATCCAACCACAGACTAGATTTTTCACATAGTTAATAAGACTATGTATTTCTTGGAAGATGAAAGCCCGTGTGTGCTAACGCAGAGCCAAAGGATCATGATATTTTTCTAAATTCTTTGCTCTTAGACATAACACAGTTTCTTGAATGCTAAAGGTAATTAAAAAAGATCCATCAAACGATCCAAACCCCCCCCCCCACCCCCCCCCCCCCCAACCCCCCCACCCCCCCCCTCCCCCCCCCCCCCCCCCCCCCCCCCCCCCCCACCCCCCCCCCCACCCCCCCCCCACCCCCCCCACCCCCCACCCCCCCCCCCCCCACCCCCCCCTCCCCCCCCATCCCCCCCGCCCTCCCCCCCCCCCCCACCACCCCCCCCCCCCCCCCCCCACCCCCCCCCCACACCCCCACCCCCCCCCCCCCCCCCCCCACCCCCCCCCGCCCCCCCCCCCCCCCCCGCCCCCCCCCCCCCCCCCCCCCCCCCCCCCCCCCCCACCCCCCCCCCCCCCCCCCCCCCCCCCCCCCCCCCCCACCCCCACCCCCCCCCCCCCACCCCCCCCCCCCCCCCCCCCCCCCCCCCCCCCCCCCACCCCCCCCCCCCCCCCCCCACCGCCCCCACCCCCCCACCCCCCCCCCCCCCCCCCCCCCCACCCCCCCCCACCCCCCCCCCCACCCCCCCCCCCCCCCCCCCCCCCCCCCCCCCCCCCCCTCCCTCCCCCCCTCCCGCCCCCCAACCCACCCCCCCCCCCCGCCCACCCCACCCCCCCCCCCCCCACCCCCCCCCCCCCCCCCCACCCCCCCCCCCCCCCCCCCCCCCCCCCCCGCCCCCCCCCCCCCCCCCCCACCCCAACACCCCCCCACCCCCCCCCCACCCCCCCCCCACCTCCCCCCCCCCCCCCCCCCCCCCCCCCCCCCCCCCCCCCCCCCTCCCCCCCCCCCACACTCACCCCCCCACCCCCCCCCCCCCCCCCCCCCCCCCCCCCCCTCCCCCCATCCCCCCCCCCCCCCCCCCCCCCCCCCCCCCACCCCCCCCCCCCACACCCCCCCCCCCCCCCCACCCCCCCCCCCCCCCCCCCCCCAACCCCCCTCCCCCCCCCCCACCCCCCCGTCAAAACGTTTAGCAAGATGAACTTAGTAAATATTTTCAACCATTCCAGTTGCAAGCTATTCAGAAACTTAGGTGTAATTAGAAACAATTGGAAAATGCAATGTCATTCTTTCCAAATCTATCATTTAACTAGCAAAACGATTATAAACAGAAATAAAGAGTGCTTCTCTTGTTTCACAGCAACAACTGATCAAATTCCATGTTGTAAAAAAAGAGTTTCTCTATCAACTTTGTTTTGTATATTTCCCCTTATAAGACGTTCAACTCTTTTCCACATGTCCTTAGCCGAAGTGCAAGCATCCACAGAATTATAAATGTCATTTGGAATAGAAAGAAGAATCATATTCATGAGCTCCATCTCAGGATCATAGTGCAATAACGCATCTCCTTGTAAATCCTCATATTTATGTAAATTTCAGAAACTTTGTATTTGTTAGGAATGTAACATCATTAAATGATAAGGACCTTCATCAATTGCTATTTTAAGGCCACTTTCGGTTGTTTCCCCTCTTTTGATTTATATATCGTCTAAACTCTGCCCACGGTATATATAACTACCCCTTTCAAGCATGGGAGGCCTAGTCTCAGAACCGACATCAGCAAGGGATTGTTGATATATTTTAGATGTTGACATTTCTTATGATTCAAAGATTGGATCTTTATAGACGAAAATGAGTAATATTTGTGAGAAGATTTCCAACTCGTAGCAAATAATGAAACGGACAACACTGTTCTCGGATAACAAGTAGTCTGAAACTCGGTACACTTAAAACCTATTAAACTCGGAAATGCTATGAACCACAAACTCGATTAAGAACCAAAAATCGATTATTTCAAACTTGATAGAACCGAGTTTTGATAAATTATTTGATTAAGAATTATCAATAACCACAAACTCGATATAACCGAATTTTATGATGACTGAATAATCCAAAACACATATAATCGTCAAATTCGATAGAACCGAATTTGTACTCTGAGTTTTTTAAAATTGACGAATTTGTTTTCAAAATCCCAATTCACGATAAAACCGTGAATTTGTGATGTTTTAACACTTTGTAAGCATATTTTCGAGAGTAAAATCACTAAGTCCTTATTTCACACTTTTTGATAAAACCGAAAATGTGAAAACATAATAAAAAATCCGAATTTACCACCCGAGTTTATCAATAACCTCCTAATATACGATTTTCGATAGAACCAAAAATGCGTATATATATATATATATATTAAAATACTTTTCGATCAAAACTAAAATAAAAATTATCTGAAAATAGAAAAACCACTTTCGAGAATGCAGAAACACTTCCGAGAACGCTAAAATACTACTGAAATTGCAAGCTCCATAACTCGATAACACTCGATAACTTCCAAATACTCAAAATCGCTTGTCAAGACACAACTCGAAAGCTCAAATATCTCAACCGAATTCACCGAATGTCATCTCGAGGTTGTCGGACGTGTAAAAAACTCACAGATCGAATCACTCGTATTCTCTAATGGCGTATGATACCACTTGATAGGTCTTGTTTATCTTGAAACATACATATTGTTCATTGATAAGTGTAAAATACACATATCCATTTTTGCTTAAAAACAACCCAATTAAACCCAAAACAGACCAAAAATGGTAAAAATATGCTTCTATTTGTGTTTTGTGTGTGCAGGTACGGATATATCAAAAATCACAAGAAAACAGTCAAAAACGAGCAAGCACGGACACGAGAACCAGAAGAGTACAAAGCGGAAGCCAGAAAAGCCAAGCCTCAGTCAAAATCAGCCAAAGTCAGTCAAAGATGGTCAACAAAAGTCAACAAGACCCACAATATTCCATTTTAACGACCCTCTAGAAAGTATCACAAAGTCCAAGAAAAGCCCCTCTCCCTCCACATATGGCCCTTAAAAACCCAAATGGGCCATACCCGGATCCTAAAGCCCAAATCCTTAGCCCATTCCCTCTTATAACAAACCACAAGGGCCAAACTTGCAATTCCCAAAAGTTATTTATAACTTGAAAAAGGGAATAGAAAGAGAGGGACTGAAAGTACAAATATGCCAAAGTCCTATAACTCGTATGACACTCGAGCTTGCCAATCGTTCGATTACTCACCCGATGGGCATAGCCGAGGATGTTGTAGTTAAAGTCGATGGTTTCATCACGTTTCAATGCAGATTAGGTGGTGTTAGGTTTTGAGCCCGATCCAAGAGTTCCTTTATTCTAGGAAGACCTTTCCCTTGGAACCGCAAAAGCTCTAATAGAATTTGTACGGAGAAAAATAGACTTTAATAGTAGAAAGGATGACTAGTTTATTATGCGATAAATCTTAGAAACAAGAAAAGAATTGTGTTCATTGCAATTTCTAATCATTGGAATTTTTCAAAATTACAATCCCATTTATTGGCAATACTACTAATACTCTTCCTCCTAGTTCTTCTCCGATGAAGACTAGTGATAATTTTGAAAAGTTCTCCGATGAACTTGCTCCTCTTGGTTCGTTACCACCAGGTAATGATGACTCGACTTTTAAGAAGGATTTTCATGAAGTAAATTTTCAAGTTTACTCAAATACTCTTTTCGAATTCGATGATAATTTCAAATCTGGCAACGTAAATCCTCTCTTTGAAGAGCACGATAAGGTAATTGGTCGAGATTAAGACTTCTTCTTCTTTTCTCTCACACTTACTATCACCAAGAAGTAAGTGAAATTAGAAGCTTATCTTGAAGCAAAGATTCGATTCCACCAGTATTGATCTTACCCTCACCACCTACCTATAAAAGTTTCAAGTAGCAATCCTACTATCCCCCTACTCTTCTACCTGGAGAGAAAGATGTATATCAAAGAAGATCGTCGATTTATTTTTCTCGTTGATCTTAATTTGTACGGAGAATTGATTGTATCGTGTTTTTGATAATAAGGAAAATCCATTGTCTTTTAAGCAACATAACTTGCATAATAAACCAAACCTCCTCAAGAATTCAAAAAGTCAAAAAGTCGAGATGAAAGACAACGAAGTTTCAAGTGAAATACCAATCGATGTCATTGTCATGCCAATTAGAATCACTTTTGATAATCCAATTGATTTTAATGATCATTTTTCCAAACCAAAGGACTTAAAAAAAGATTTAACCATTTCATTTGACTCTACCCCACCACAAGTATTTTACCAACATCCATTTTTTATATTCCTACCTATATTACTACCTCCGCCTTTCACTGCGTATTGTCGGCTAGTGGTACCCTTGAATTCTCTCAAAAACGAGGACAAAGTATTCAAACCAGGTATACTAGTTTATCATGCCATTCATGATAAAAATCTTGTAACATTGGAGGAGAATTTAAAAGAGAACATTTCCTCCGGGACTCTTTTAGTTTTCAAAAAACCGTCATTTGTTCCACCTCCGCCAGAACCACCAGATGAATGTTTGAAGAATGTTGTGCTTAATTTCTATTCTACCAAAACTCAGAATACTTTTTATCCTTTCCTCTAAAAGTTTTAAGATGTTAATTCCTTCACAATTAATCATTGGACTTTTTTCCTTTCCACATTTCACTTATTCCAAGGAATCACCTTTGATTTTCTCCTTTAGAAGTGAGAATTTTGTTTTTGATCCCGGCATCATCACGTTTCATAATCCGGTGGCAGTTTCAATGAAAGTTTCTATTTGCTCTCCCCAAGGACAACTTAATTCAGGGATCGAGGTCGAAGCTGCGACTCGGACCAAAAACAAGAAGCCCTTCGTGGAGTTCATCACCCCATGCTATCCTTTCTATTTTCTTTCAATTTCTATTTTCTAAATATCTAATGTTTTGTGTTGAGAAGGCTTGTACTCTTTCCCGATTTCTTGATGTTTGTTGCTTGTTTATTGTGATTTTTGTAGGATCGACCCAACAATTTCTAAAGCCTCTTGTGTTCGGTTGATTTTTTCCGTTCGACTCGAGCTTCTCATCCTTTGTGAGAAATTAGTTTGGGGAGATCTATATCCTTTCATCATTATCGATTAACGTTTATCTTTGCATACCTCATAAACGGCTTAGATTTTCGTAGAGACCCGACTTTAAACATTGAGGACAATTGTTTTTCGTTTAGTTTGGTGGAAGGGAATCTATCCCGATTTGAATGTGCTTTCTTATTGTTTTGTTCTCACGTACCCTTTTTCCTCCCCACAAAAATAGCAAAAATTTAAATTATTATAATCTAAAAAAAATTTGTAAGACAAAATGAAGGTTTCCAGTGGAAAAGGACAAAAAAGTAATTTTTTGACGCCGATCGAACGTGTAGAGTTCTAGTTTCTCCCTTAACAATTAATGATGATAGTTTGTGCTAGTCTCACGTAGACTTTAAACATGCTAGACTTGAATCATTATAAATAATACTGAAAAATTGTGCTAATCTCAAGTAGATTTTAAAATATGCCGATTTTGGATGTTTATATTGCTAAGTATTTGCACATTTCTTTTGTGAAGAACAAGAAAATGATATTAGGTTTATTTATAAGTCATGCATTAAACGTAGAAAAGTATGGTTTTTCTTTTTCAACTCAAACTTTTAATTATGGCTTTTTCTCCCATTAGCTTGTTTCACCGTTATATAAATGTTTAATAAATAAAGTTGTATGGTTTTTTGGTTAATAATTAACTAATAGAAGTTTTCTTTAGTTTCTTTATGATTAGGATGAGTATACATCAGGAATACTTAATTTGGCATATTATATATATCATAAAAATAAATATTTTGCTTATTCCTTAAAAGAGCCTAGGGAATATGGGATAGAAAGTAGAATTTCAATATAATCCGAGACTAATAAAGTTTGTTGTACTTGCCGGCACACCAACCGATGTACAGCCTCTAAAAAGTCGAGGAGTTACCGCAGTCGAAATATGTTTGCTACATCTTGTCGGAGCGTGGGCCGATGTTTTGAGCCTTCTAAAAGACTGGAGTTTTAATTATGTTTGCTTAATTTTTTGTCTTATTTTGTGCCATTAAAGAGCTAAGGGTATATGGTGCAAATAAGATTGCTCCATTCAGTCTTATAAAAGCCTCGGGTATAGTGACAGTGAATGGTGCCTTGCATAAGTATCCTAATCAAAAGCCAAATTTTGGTTGCCTCGATGAGGACTTTAATCTACTACATATGATCTTTTGAAAAGGGCCTTAGAATCAAATATTGCGTTCTTAAAAACATTACTCTTTATTTTTGGATATAACAAGTATCGAAACAAGTCTTAAAGAGCCTACAGGATATATGACTTTAAGTAAAATCTTGATATACCAAAATTATTAATTTGCGGATGGAAAAGTAAGTACAAAATTAAATATTTAATGAGTAGTGTTATTGGGTCATGACATGTAATAAAAATGAATAATTTTTTTTAAGTCTTAGCATGGGCAAAAGTAAAAATCGTGATGATGAAGTTATCTTTTAGATCACGTGAATTGTGCTTTTTGTTCTATGATCCTAAAAGTAACCAATGCGGTAATGAAAACAATACAGTTATGTCACAACAAAAAAGTTGTAAGTTAGGAAGATAATTATTAAGAAAAATCCATAAAAAAAATACTTGAAAAATGGTAAAATCGTTTGTTTTATAACTTGTGATCTCTTATTCGTCTCTCATCACAAAATCTTTTGCTACTTTTCAAATGTTTATTTAGAGAAGTATTCGATGATATTTGGTTATAAGGTGCCATTTGATATTCGTTGAGGACAACACAAACGTTTAGTTTGGGGAATTTTGAGTAAGTGTAAAATACACATATCCATTTTGCCTTGAAAAACAACTCCAAGTTAAACCCTAAACATACCATAAATGTGGATAAAATATTCTTTCTATTTGTGTGTTTGTGTGAGCAAGTACGTATATATCAAAAGATCACAAGAAAAACAGTCAAAAACGAGCAAGCACGGACACGAGAACCAGAAGAGTACAAAGCCGAAGCCAAAAAAGCCGCCACAGACACAAAATCACCAAATCAGTCAAATATGGTCAACCAAAATCAACAAAGCAAATACACCAACAATATCCATTTTAATTAGTTAACCCTCATAAGTATGTCACAAAAGTCCAAGAATAACCCCTCTCCTCTTAATGGGCCTTAAAACCCCAAATGGGCCATACCCGGATCCTAAAGCCCAAATCCTTAGCCCATTCCCTCTTATAACAAACCACAAGGGCCAAACTTACAATTCCCGAAAGTTATTTATAACTTGAAAAAGGGAATAGAAAGAGAGGGACTGAAAGTACAAATATGCCAAAGTCCTATAACAGTTTATAACTGTCAAAAAATGGGCGTGAATCCCATTTTTACTATTCATCGTCACTAACCTTTCACCCCCATGGTAAAACAAAGGGTAAATGAGAATTGAGGGTTCTATTGGTCAATTCAAGAGCTCGTTTATACAAAGGCAGGGAGAAATTAGTCTAATCAAAGGATTCATTAGCTTACTCTCAAGCTCAAGACACGTGGGCATACCAAAGAAACACAAGGAAGGTGGGATTTTGTGCTAAATCACTCAGAGAACTAGCACAATGTCACATCAAAGGAATGCCACGCTGGCAATCCTTGATTGTGCACAATTTGATCCAACGTCCCACAACATAGATCAAACGATTGAAGGAAATGGAAGGCAGAGATTGTATGAAAGGGAAATGAGCTCAAGAGGCTAGAAGGATCCAAGGCAGGCTATAAAAAGGGCTTCACTCCTCACACACACATATGGAGGGAGAAAGTAGCTTTAGGATTAATTTTTAGCTTAATTTTACTTTAAACTTTGTAATTTCTTTTTAATATTGTAATCAAGTTTTCTATTAATGAATTCAGAAGTTTTTAATCTCTTTTAAGCTCTCTTATTTACTTCATAAGCTCTTATTTTTTTTACCTTAAACTGTTAAGCTAAATAGCCATAAGCTACTCATAAGCTCTTTTAGTCTATAAGCTAAAATTTGAGCTCAAAAGGCTTTAATATTACTTAAACTTCTGTTTTGTTTTTGAACTTTTTGAGCAAATATTTGTTGTTTTTCAGCTTCCTGATATGCATTTCTAGCTAATTGCTCTAACACACATACATCAGGAACATGTGTATCTTTTTCAATACTGCCACTATTAACATTCCCATTGGGTGAATCGAATATAATATCGCTATCAATTTGATCATCACCAATGGTACTGTTAATAATTTTAGTATGAATTGAATACATTTGTTCTTCATTTTCATTATTGGATGAAGATTGTACCTCACTTATAAATGCAAAATCATAGCTTGGCCCAGCATCAGAAGTATTATCAGCTTTTTGAATTCTGGCCATTAAGCATATGTTTGCACTGAGTTATTCTATTTCTTCTATCCTTGAAGCATCAGCAAAGAGAAAATCATTTTGCTCATTGGTAAGAATCACTCCAGCTTCATCCTGTTTTGCCAGCAACATTTGTTCCATGAAGTATTTCGAATCCCGAACTCTTGGCTTTGGATAATTCCTAGCATAATGTCCTTTTCCACTACAGTTGTAGCATTGAACAATTGAAGTGTTTCCTGAAGACGATGTTCGAAGAGTCCTTTGAACATTTCCAGTCTCATTTGGAGCATTTGATCCCTCTACCATTTCCTCCTGAACATAAGCTCGTCTATTATTCCTTCTAGCATTACCAAAGTTCTTGCTTTGAATATTCGCCCTATCTCCTTGAATGATTTCTTGGTTTCTGGTATTGGATGAAGTGCGAAGATGATTATTTGTTGGAGTAGAAAAATTTTGAGTAATGGCTCGAGCAAGTAACAACATTGCAGATGCTAGAGGATCTTCAGAATTGGTGTGAACATCATCCTGTTGGTACTCATTTTCATAATCAACCACAGACGTAGGATGTATCACATAATAAGATGATGTGTTTCTAGAAGATGAACCCGTGTGTGCTACGAGAGCCAAAGGATCATGAGATTTTTCTAACTTCTTTGCTCTTGAGACATTAACTAGTTTCTCGAATTGTTGAAGGTAATAAAAAAGATCATCAAACGTATCAATTGTCAAACGTTTAGCAAGACGAACTTAAGTAACATATTTCAACCATTCCGGTTGCAAGCTATTCAGAAACTTTGTGTTAATTGTAACAATTGGAAAATGCATATCATTTCTTTCCAAATCGTTCATTAACTGAGCAAAACGATTGTAGATAGAAACAAGTGCTTCCCCTAGTTCAACAACAAACTGATCAAATTCGTTTGTAAAACGAGTTTCTCTATCAACTTTGTTTTGTATAGTTCCCCTCATAAGACATTCAACTCTTTTCTACATGTCCTTGGCCGAAGTGCAAGCATCCACATAATTATAAATGTCATTTGGAATAGAAAGAAGAATCAGATTCATGAGCTCCATCTCAGCATCATAGTGCAATAATGCATCTCCTTGTAAATCCTCAGCAGTTTGCAATTTTGAAACTGTCGAATTGTTAGGAATGAACATTTCAAACTGATAAGGACCTTCATCAAGCGTTTTGTTAAGCCACTTTCGGTTTTCTCTCTTTCGATTTATATATCGTCTAAATCTACTTGGCCACGGTATATAACTACCCCTTTCAAGCACGGGAGGCCTAGTCTCAGAACCGGCATCAGCAAGGGATTGTTGATATGTTTTGGATGTTGACATTTCGTATGATTCAAAGATTGGATCTTTGTAGACGAAAATGAGTGATATTTGTGAGAAGATTTCCAAACTCGGTAGCAATTATCAAATTCAGACAACACTGTTCTCGGATAACAAGTAGTCTAAAACTCGGTACACTTCTCGGACAGAACTAAAACTCAGACAAAGAATACTAACAAACTCGGTACTCTTAAAACGTTTTAAACTCGGAAATGCTATGAACCATAAATCGATTATTTTGTTTCAGTTAAAAGATCGATTATATCAAACTCGATAGAACCGAGTTTTGAAAAATTCGTTGATTAAGAATTATCAATAACAACAAACTCGATAGAACCAAATTTTATGATGGCTGAATAATCCAAAACACATATAACGTCAAATTCGATAGAACCGAATTTGAATTCCGAGTTTAGAAATTAACGAATTTGTTTTCAAAATCCCAATTCACGATAAAACCGTGAACATGTAATGTTTTAACACGTTGTAAGCTTATTTCCGAGATTAAAGCACTAAATCTTAATTCACACTTTTTGATAAAACCGAAAGAGTATGAATACTAATGAAACTCGATAGAAAACCGAGTTTCTCAAATCCACCTAATATACATTTTTCGATAGAACCGAGAAAACGTATATATCTATTACAACACTTGTTCTACCGAAATTAAGCTAATAGAAATACTAAAACGCTACTGATAATGATCCGAGATTTCAACAACGACTTCCGAGAATGCTAAGACGCTACTAAAAATGTAAACTCCATAAGAATACGTCACATCAAATCCAGTATTACACTCGATAACGATCAAATACTTGAAATAGCTGCCAAAACACAAGTCGAAAGCTCAACGATCTCAACCGAATTCACCGAATTTCATCTTGAGATTCTCGGACGTGTAAAAGACTCACAAATCGAATCACTCTAATTCTCTAATGGCGTTTGATACCACTTGTTAGGTCTTGTTTATCTTGAATCATACATAATCAACCATGAAAGCTTGGAGAGAATAGTAGAGGATGGCAAGTATTCAAATTTTAAATGTTATTAAATGGAGGGAAAAGGAAAAGTTTATTACAAGGCATCACCTTCTAATGATGATTAGAAGGGATATTTATAGGAGAAGGAAGGAGGCTTCCCTTCCTTTATTTTTCTAATGTTTCACTTCTAGTCCTTATTCTTTGGCAATTATGTTATTTCTTACTTTTAGCATAATATACCTTATTACAAACTACTTTATTCTAAACAAAATAAAGACTAATGACTAAATATAACTAAACCACATAATCGACACTTTTTATGAACCTAACACCTAAGGCTTCACATGCAGCCCTATAAGTTGGTAACACATGTCCATTAACAGTTCATACTTCGGTTGGGGAATTACACCCTTTCTGATGGCACAGTAACATCCGAAAGTAAAAGAGGTCACCAGAGTTCAGATGAACATAAGTGAGTCTTCCAAGGGACTTCTTTGTTCTCACCACCCTTCGGCGCCAACTTTTTGAATTCGGATACCATACAAATTTAGAAGGGAAATCTAGGTAGGTTAAGTGTCTGTCGTCGGTGTTTTCGTTGTTGTAGACGTACCATTCAGTGAGCGTTGTTTTCTTCTTCCCATGCATGTTGACAATTATGTCTAGCCAATCTCTTTTGCGAAAAGTAACACGTTGCTTGTTTTCCAAATGGTCATTCAGAATTGGTACAACTGGCTCTCGATTATGAATAGGAAAGTCAAAGATTCTCCAGTAAGCTTTGAATGGGCAAATGAACTGACTATCGACATAATTTTGAATTTCGTCCACTTGAATGTGTTTCTCGACCATTGAAGTAAACGTATCTCCAATCGGCCTGTTGATCTTTGCAAGAATACGATCGAGTCCTTTGGAGATGTATTTGAAAAGGTACTTAATCAACATGCTCCAACCACAGTACTTAACATTTATGTGCACGTGAAAAGCCAAACATAACATACGATTATACGGGACCACGTTGCAGTTGTCTAACCTTGACTCACCCTTCATAATATGAACTTCTGTCTGCCTTCTTCGGTAGCGAGTGTGTCCATTGATATCAAAAAATATGTTCTTATTATACCTCTTTGGAAAATATTTGTTGCAAGCTCCATTTTCCGTACACGATGCGCCTGGGTTTGCGACACCACAGGGTCTATGCATCATTAACTCGGTCACCACTTTATATCCTCTAGGATCTTCCACGGGATCAGGTATCTCAGAAAAAATGTACTTGTCAATCTCAACTGCATCCCTGATTTTGCTGCTCGAATTGACCCATAGCAGTGTATGACAATATGGCAAACCTCTCTTTTGGAACTCTATTGTATACAGAACTGCACAATAATAATGATAATGGGAGTTAACTTTTAAAAATGATGCAATTATGTATAAGAAAAATAAATAAGTGTTAAATATATATGAAATAACCATACTTGCAATCACATAGCCGAATGGTCTTTCATACTTCAAAATTTTAATGAAATCGTTCACCTTCTACTCGAACACTCTACATACAATATCTGCCATGTCACTCGGTGTAAGGCACGGACACTGTGCCATGTATCGCTTTATCTCTGGCCACTTGACATTACATGTAAAAGTAATAAAAAATTGCAGGTTTCCCAACGACCTACAAATGGCAAGTGCGTCTAGATAGTGGTTGTACATATATCGAGGTCCTTCAGTAAATGTTCTTGGTAGCATGATCTTTAATCCAGCTTGTATTCCTTCACGATCTCCTCGGGAAACAGCATCATACAGACCTAACATGTAATCGGAACGAAGATCATTCTGATGATTACGTACCCAATCAAGACGACTCTGCTCAATTACACAAAAGCCCGCAACAACGTACTGTTGAAACAAACGGCCACCTCTGAAAATAAGCCCAAATTCTTTAACTCGTGGGTGTAATTGGTACTTGTAATATGCGTTCATTGACACTTTTTTACCCTTGCCCCTACCATCTCTAGGTTTCAATACCAAGTCTTGATAGAATCCCGGCTGACCGAAGATAAATAATAAAGGGAATTGTAAAGACATATATGATTGATGCAGCTTGTTAATTCTCTAAGGAGGGTCGCCCCTGAATTCGATGATTACATCAAAATCTATTCGACTATTTGGCCCATCTTCAAAAACTACCCCCCCCAAATGTCAGAAGTTAGGAGCTTATATCCACGAATACCACCCTTATTGTAAAGCCTAATTTTGAATCCTGGTATTTCACCTGCGCTACATCTGTCATGTGCAGTTCTAAAGAGCCTCACCAAACCATTATGTTCATCAAGTACGTGTATTAGACCTTCAACAATCTCGGGGTTTAGTATGTCTTCATCCTATCGTCCGAAATTCCACATTCTGTTAGCAACTTTGTCTTGTGTGTCTTAAATATACAGTTGTAGAAATCGCGGATGGTGACCTTCTTCTGGACAAAGCGACCCAATCCAGTGATAAATTTGACCAGAAACTTTAAAAACATAAGGTCCTCTTCCTCTGTTTACTGAATTGTTGATTTTTGCCCCGAATGACGTCATTGAAAACATCTAGTTATAAGCTCTTACATGCTCCATGAAATGACTGTTCCTTAAAAGCTTCTGAATAAAGACAGGAGGATCAGGCGTCGGAGGCATGTATATTTTCCCTCCTCCACAACATAAATGGTATTCAACTCGCTCGCCGTAGTCATTGCCTTTTAGTCGCTCATTGTACCAAAATAAACAGCCACAGTGACAACACTCCTGGTCATAGTCACCTAAATCTATATAAGACGTAGTGTCCCCTGAAAAAAGAAGTTAATACATTAGGTTGCTGGAGGGATAATAACAACAATTTTAGGAAATTTATGAAATAAAAGAACATTAAAACAAAATTTTAAAAGTTACCCTGATTCTGGGGTCGCCTTGGTACATTTCTACTGGAAGAAGGCTGATTATACATTACAGTTTGTAGAGGTCGTGACTGACTTGTTTTTTGAGTCCCGAGAGTTGAACATTCGCTGATGGCAGACACTGTTGACGACAGAAGATATATAACTTTAACAATTACACTATAAAGCATGTCCAAAATATAGTTAAAAGTCGTTCAAAAGAACCAAATACCTTCATTGTGTAAGATTATGCAATAAGTAGTATCTGAATAATCTCCTCGTGCGTGACTCTGATAAACATTTTTTGCACTGCTGTTTGGAAAAGTTATGATTTCAGGTCTAATAATATAGTTCGTAACATCCATACATAAGTATGCATGATTGACCGGTGCCTTTCTTGATGAAGAAGCAGTGTGACCAAGAATATCTGCCATAACAGAAATATTAACACGTGAGAATATCTCAAAAGAGCAAATAAATGTGAAAAAATGGAAGCCGAGCATATCATGAAATTATAAACTAAAAGTTACCCTGTGTACATATTGTATTTCTATGAATACTTTCTTCTAGTGAAGATGTTGTTGATACAGTATGTAGACATCCTCTTTTGTGAACATTAGGAACTGAAACTTTGTCTGTAATAGGCGCTGCGCACAAATTCAGATATATAAGCTCAACACCGTTACACTAATTTATACCTGAAGTATAGCTTGTTGAATATAAATTAAAAGGTGTATAGAAGTTATGGTAACCTACATTTTCAAGAGTTCTGGTTCGAATCTGTTGATCCCCCGCGCGGTACCGATTATTTGAACAAACATAAATCAAAGAATGTTGATATCAAACCGGAAAACACAACATATTGCAAACTTTGTTTGCAAGTAGATGATATTAACCACCAAGAATACAAACCTGCGTGGCTCATGTAGTCTGATCCAAGGTTGTTCAAACGCATATTTCTAAAACGATCAAAAATCCTTGAAACATGCACAGTAGTTGTAGGCACCATGTCATGGCCACCAATTCCAAGAATTTGAACATCTACAGATGGCGTTTCACGTCTTTCAATACTTTCTTTAGAAATAGGCGTGTCTTCTTGTATGGAACCACCATTAAATAAATTATCATCAGTTGTTTCAAAGAAGAATACTAAACATCAAAATCACATGAAGGAAACCAAATACCAACAATAAACGTATGCAAACAACAATGTTTCACCTGTGATATTAGAAACCCGAACATCTGCAGATGGCATTTTACGTCTTTCAATACTTTCTTTATAAATAGGTGTGTCTTCTTGTATGGAACCACCATTAAATATATTATCATCAGCTGTGTGAAAGAAAAATACTAAACATCAAAATCACATGAAGGAAACCAAATACCAACAATATACGTATGCAAACAACAATGTTTCACCTGTGATATTAGAAATCCTAGGCCACATGAAATAAGAACATTCTTCTTCACATGGTTGATCACCATTTGGGTTTGTTGTTATCCCAAAACTTAACCCATATCACAACAATAAGCCATACCAATAAGCAATAAGCTAGAAAAGAGATAAAGGAAAAATGGAAAATTAGAGAGAGAAAGTAGAGAGAGAAACAAAGATGGAAGATTAGATTAGAGAGAAAAAGAGGAGTGGATGATTACATATACAAAAAATGGCAACCAACACCCTCTCCATGTGTGGAGAGGGTCCTATTTATACCCTTAATCCACTAAGTGGTGTATGGGCTTGTTACTTGGGTCGGGCTTGGCATATCTTGGGCTTTGAGCTTAAAACACGGACAATATTAGATTACAATCCAAGCCTGTTAAACCCGACTAGCCTATTACTTAACAAGACTAATTACGACTAATAAGACCGATAACATTCTTATTCGACTTATATAAAAATAAGGCTAACAATCTCCCCCAATGTTGAGGTCTCTTTGATCTCCCTAACGTTGACGTTCTTGATGGAGGTTATCTTGATTTGACTTTATCTTCCCCACTGTTGAAGATATGACATTTGAGCTTTGCCTTATTTGGTCTTGTCTTTGTCTTTTCTTATTTGTAATGGCTTTGTTCATTCATGCTTAAGACATCTTGATCTTGAGCCTTTATCTTTTGACTTTAAGTTCTTGAGATCTTTATCTTGCATCATCTCCTTGACTTGAATCATCTTGATATGACTTTCTTGATCAACTTGTGCTCTTGACCGATATACTCATACTAATTGCATTCTTGTTTGATTTATATTAACATAAGGCTAACAGTCTCCCTAAAATACGATTCTTGATTTGACTTTGAAGATCTTTAAGGAAGATTAGGATCAACACTCTTGATGCTAAATGATTAACTTTTAAAGCTCGAGTATGAGTATATGATAATGAATCCGACTTCGCTGGTACATGGTTGCAACACCGACGTTTGAATTTGCATTTAAAAGGTTAGTGATTAACAACAGATATGGACGAAAGTGTCTTTGTCACTTCGTCGAATACGGTTGCAATAACCACAATTCCCCATTAATCAGTATAAATACTGCTTGTGATCAGATAGAATTCATATGAATCTTCTTGATAGGGTTTCGCAGCTATTTTTTTTTTTTGTACAGCCGTTCTCGTACCGTAGCGCTCAAAGCAGACTACACTAAAGTAGTCCAGATAGTTACTATCTTTCTGATTAAGTCGTCAATTCATATACTGGACCAAATTGATATCCAGTTGTTACAAGTTCGATTCATATAGAATCTTGCAAGTCACCTACCAAGAGCTTGTTTGATGTTGGCTCAAGCAGAATTTCCATCTTTACTGTGAATACTTAAGTATCACTCGGATGTTCTGGCAAGATCTTAAGGATAATGCGTAGGACTCTTTGTTACAACTTGTGAACTTTATGGTGTTCAACAAGTGTGTTTTGACATTGTGTCCTAATGAGATTTATAATTTGATCTCTTCTAGGCTCTAGACTCAATTTGTGCACTTTGGTTTTAGTAATCGGAGGCTGGAGCAGACTGCCACCTATTCATTATCAACAATCTCAGAGTGAGATGTCAATAGATAACGTGTGTATCTCCGGAACAATTGAGACAAGTTTCTTTTGAGAGAAACTCGAATGGTTGGGAAGGGTTGTGTATTGCATCACTGGGTCCATGACGGCTTTCTTCAATATCAACAATCATCATTGTGATTTTGATAGATTATGTATTTACCCGGTTTCTGCCTAAGTTGTGTGGAGGGCTACTTTGTTTTCACCCTTTATCCATATTTTTCTGTTTTCATTCTTCAACCCCTTCAATGCTTACCAAGACGTCATTACTAACTCCTTATGATTGTTCCAGTGTTAGCTCAATCATAGTCGGCATTATTCCTTTATACTCATTCTTCTCTAATCATACCTAAGGACTACTATTTCTAACTATGGATTGTCCTTGGGTAGATCCCTCTGGTTCTGGTTGGATCATAGGACTTATACCTAACCTTAACCACCTTATGACTTCATCGACGTTGTGAGATTAATTGGTTGTGGGTATAGAGATCGAACCATAAAACCATTTTCTGACATTGTTATTTTCAAATACTTCTCCTACACATGTGCTCTGAGATTTAAAATTGTTTAGCACACGAAGGAAAGAGTTGCACTTAGAGTCTTAAAGATCACATTCTTCTATATCACATTTTAATCACATTTTCTCTCCTTATTTTAAATAATAAAACATTTGGTATTTGAAATACCAATTGATTAAAATTTATGACATGAAAAGTTTCATGGGGAGAAAAATTATACCATGATATTGCATGAATTCATTTTCTGATAGCTCCCCTTCAACAGTATATGTGGGATACCAATATTTATTAAAACTTGACATTGGAATGAAAAAATAACATGACACCACAAAATCTTAAAGACGGAGTGAGATGCCTTAGTGAACAATGTATATTATTATTTGACATGATAATTTCCACATATTAATTTCATGAAATGTGTTTGGATACATGAAATTGACATTTATGAGATGTACTCAAAACATTAAAGGTCTTTGTTTTAAAAGCCTCCCCCCCTCAAAAATTGATCCACATAAAATGACATTGTAAGTACCACATGTTTTTAAACTTATTTAAGGAAGAGAGTGTTGAACACATAATTTTAACAAATACCACTTTTTATGGAAAGATATCACAAATTATATATTGTAGACAATTTGACATTGAAAGATTCTTTTTGAAAAATTGTGTTCAACGGTTTTAAAAAAAACCATAAAGAAGATTTCTCTTCTTTTGCTAGAGTGGGTGCACTGAAGCGTACACTACCCTGTGACAGTTGGGTCTGGGTTGCAATCTGAATTGATTACAAGCCATTGGCTTTCTAATGCTTCTATCATGGTTTTCATATACAAGCCATTGTCATGAGCTCAAAACTTTTGAATGTTTTGATTTGGAGCCCAAGACCTAAGAAATTTGACTTTCTCGTTGATAGGATAAGTTATCTAAAAAGATACACTTTCCTTACATTAAGGTCCGAGTTATGTACTGATTTGCACATAAGTAATAGAGAAAAATTTAGAAATGACATGTTTTGAAAGCATTTGAAACTCTTGCTCGAACTTCATTTACACGCCTATGTCGATGTTAATCAACATTTTTAGGTACGTAAATGTTATCGATTCCAAAAGACATGTCGAGAAGATTCTTTTTGGTATTTTTGAAATTTTCTGATTTTATATTTTGTTTTTCTAGATTTTATATTTTTCTATTTTCTTTTTGTTGGTTTTATATTTTTGTATTTTCATTTTTAAAAATATTTATAAATAAAAAATAAAGAGAAAAATAAAAATATTTACAAGTCGAAGTTTCCATCGGCAGTGACAGTTGTTGCTAGAGTTGAAGTAGATGAAATTAAATCTGATTGTTGTTGACTTTTATCGGATGCATCAGCAGTAGTAACAACGAAAGACTTTGAAACAACTTGATTTTCTCCATTGAAGTATTCATCGAACATCGGATCGAATAGAATTTCTAACTCTATCATAGACGTCATAACTATCATATATGTTGTAGGAACTTCTTTGACATTGACGAGCGAGGCTTGAACCGTTGTGTTCAAACGTCATTTTTCTGATCAGTTTTGAATCCACTTCAACACTGGTTTCTGAGATATCAGCTTTTTCAGTAACCATACTCTGAGATTATCTAGCTTGACATTATTAGATGTACATGCACTTAAATCAAAACCTTGTTCCTTCTAAACATTGATTGATGTACCTGCACTTTAATCCAGAATTTGTTTGCTTTTTTCTTTTGGGTTCATGAAAAAATTGAAAATAGGGATATCTACATTTGAACCATGTGTGGGTTCACTGTCATCCTTGCTTGTACAAGAGTCGAATAACTTCCCTATAGAAATCCACCTAAGACCAACAATTTTGAAAATTCTACCGGTGCGTTTCCACCTAAGATCAGATCTAGGAGATGTTTTCTCATATACAACAGAAGTCTTATTGGGAGAAAACCTATGTCTTGTAAAGATCTGCCTACCAGGTTTTTGAGTATGACTCTTTTGTTCTATGGGTTTGTTACTACTTCTAGTCTTATTGGATTAAACCTTAGCAGGTGAAATCATTTCCTTTAGGAGTTTTGTTATACAAGTATCATGATTTGTATTAAAGACACACTTATGATATGTAGAACAAACAAAGTGTTTAGAATCTGAGAAAGAACTAGAATTCTTAGAGTGATCTGCTTTTGGCACAACCGTTATCGTTACGTAAATACTCTTAGATACAGGCAAACTCCTAGTTGAGTGATTAGTGCTCCTAGGTTTTGGTTTGCTACCATCAGCAGTGCTTTGAAATCTAGCATAAGGCATCACACTAGTTTTTGAGTTCCTATCTCTTTATTGTGTCTTTTTCTTAGCTTCATCTAGATAGTGATTATGAACCATGTCATTTGAACTAAATCTTGGCACGCTCTTAGAACTATTCCTAGTTTCGCTAGATGTAATCATATGATCAGGTTTTGCAAAAACGAATTCTCTTTTCTTAGGCAAATAGTATTGAGTTACTAGTCTTGACAAATTGTTATTCACATTAACTTGGGAGGAAAACCGTTGTTTTGACATTTGAGGCGTTTCAGATTTAAACGCATTCGGTTGTCTAACAACTCATTGGTTTCTTAGTGATTGTAAAACTGGTTTCCCCAAGAATGATGTTTTAGCAAACTTAGTATCTACACTATTTCCTTTTAACTTCCTTAAGTCATTTTTAAAGCAGCAATTGCAAAAACCTTTTCCTAAATCTGAGCTTTTAAATCAGCATTATTAGCAAGGAAAGAAGTTGTCTGTTCTATAGTTTTAGATCTCGTAATTTTAATAGAATCATACAAATCTTTGTAATGCTTTTTGAAAGTCTCATTTTCCTTATGTAATTTAGCCACATTATGTTCTAATTTGATGTCATTGTTTCAACTACATCAATTTCCTTTTTGATCTTGGCTTTATTACTTGTTTCATTTAAAATTTGACCATGTTGCCAAGATTTTAAAGCTTGATTTTGATATTTAAGTTCGAGAGCAACACAATGTGCTTCCATTCTTGAAAAATCATTTTGAAATTGGGCAACGGTCTTTTTGAGTAAAATATTTTCAGACTCGAGTGATTGTTTTAAGTAGTCAGTTGTCTGGTTATCAGGTGATGAATAAAGCATAGGCCTTTTAACTTGACATTTTTCAGGATACTGGTCAACCTTACCTTCATTAATGATTTTAGGTTGCTCAGTATGTTGTTGTCCTATAGCAAAGATATTACATTCAGTAGTCAATTGTACCTCAGTCATTGGCTCTTTGTCATATATGGGTCTAATATTTGTATCCTCAGTATATGTATCATTCCTTGACCTGCTGCTGTCATCTTGCACTTCTGATTCTGTTCCACTGCTTTTTGTGACAACCAAATCAACATCTACTGCTTTACCCGTATCAATTTTACTCACTTGCGTCTGCATCTGTCTATTATTCACCCTTCTATCATAGTGTCTTTGATGACGTGTTCTTTCAGCAATGGACTTCTTGACATTACCCATGTGTTGGAGTAGTGTATCTTTGAAGTATTTAACCTCGATTCCAGTGTATTCAACAAAGTACTTGTTTGTAATTTGACTATCATAATCCAAGGAAAACTGTGAATCAATAAACTTTTGAAACTGGTTGTTTACCACCTAAAAGGCTGTCATGGATCCATCTTCTTGAAATTCATCTTTGTCAAGTTGCTTTTGTAGTTGATCTAAGTTGAGGAGCATTGTACTTGTGAAGATATCAACATCTTGACCAAAGAGTGACATGAATGCCCGTTTGAATCCATGTTCGATGCGAGTGCCTTTTAAGTCTTCTTTAGAAATAACTTGAAGGTGTGGATGAAGAGATCGAAAATATGCCATGCATCTTTCTTTTGCTTTTGACATCTTGTATTTGATTACATGCACATCTTTTGTTGCCGAATCCAAGCTGCTTTTTTTACCGATTTGCTAGATGCAGTCTCTGAATTGGTGTCTTCTTTCTTAGAACAAGTGTTTATGACAACTAAATCAACTTTTAATGAATCAATATTCAATGCTTGGATTGGATTTGAATGATCTTCTTATGTCTGCATCAACTTCTTTTGTTTCAACAATTGTGGAGTTCGTTGTTGATGAAGAGTTATCTCAAGCATGTATTTCCCAATGGAATCCATGTTACAGATAGTATAAGGATTGAGCATCAAATCTTGTATATTTCTGCATACGCTCTTTTAATTCTGAATTGAAAGCATTTTCAAACGTTGTTCTGAGTTTTGTCAAAGTAGTCTTGCAATCAGTCTGAGAAATTATTTCTTTGGTAAGATGATTTTCTAGTAAATCCAAGTCTTGAGAGAATGTTCTCTTGAAGATGTGCATGTTACCAAAATCTTGTAAAGTTTCTATTAGAAACTTGAGTTGTGACTGAATTGCTCGAAGACTGTTCATGCATCTACTTCTTGAAAGTTGTGTCTTCTCTTGAATGTTAGAATTTGAACATGAAGAAACTGTGACATTCTGAAGAACACTTGATGTTTGAGTTTGCAAATTGGTATTTGAATTTGACATTATGAATGATGTTGTTGTAAATGGATATCGGATCTTAAGTGTTATGAAGTGTTGATTGTATTGTGGTGTAAATAAATAACATTCACGGGGATTTTACAAATCTTTGATTAAAACCGAGAAAAGAATCGTAACTTTCGTGGGAATACAAAAACAAGAAGAAAACCGATGAATGAATAATTAATTGACGTTCAAGAGTATAATAATTTTTGATTGTTGGATTGAATTGTAATTGTTTGTTATTTAATTGATTGTATGTTAAGTCCAAAATGAAGTTCTAAGTCCTTGAGGTTTGTTGTCTAAAGAAGGTCAAGGTGTAGCAATCACAACGGAGAATTGATGGCAAATCTCAACAACGAATGATAGGAAAAATCTCAACCAAGAAATGTTGACAATATCAATAAAGTAAAACACCCCCCCCCACCCAGATTTCTAGCAAATCCAGAGCAAAACGCAATGATGAACAAAACGCAAGCAGGCAAAACGCAATTATAAGCAAAACGCAAGCAGCAAACGCAAGATGAATGCAACGCAAGCAGCAAAACGCAATGATGAAGCAAAACGCAATGATGAAGCAAAACGCAATGTCTTGAGGCAAAACGCAACGAATGAAGCAAAACGCAGTTGTCTTAGACAAAAGCAACGAAATGAAAGGGCAAAATGCATGTCATGATGCAAAACGCAGACGAATGAAGCGAAAACTCATGTCTTGAGGCAAAACTCTATGAATGAAGCAAAACGAATGTCCCTTGAGGCCAAACGCAACAATGAAGCAAAACTATTGACTTGAGGCAAAACAACGAATGAAGCAAAAAGCATTGTCTTGAGGCAAAACGCAATGAATGAAGCAAAACGCTGTGTCTTGAGGCAAAACACAACGAATGAAGCAAAACGCAAGCAAGAACACCCTTTCAGATAGGCAAAACGCAGCCAAGAAAAAATCTTCAAACTTTATTGTAAGCTACGAAATGATGTTAAAACCACCTAGTAATGATTGCAAGTATTGATCTAAGCCCTAATTTACAAGTCTTTTACACTTTTTAACACGAAACAAAGATCAAAGTTTTGATTTTTTTCTTGCTTTTTTCGAACCAAAGAAAAACCAACAAAAAAACCCACGAATTTCTCACAAAACAAACACTAAACACCCCTTGGCGAGTGATACCACATGTTATCCCACTAGTTTAATCCATTACACAACAATAATCTTTACCAATATGCTAGAAAATAATAAGAAAACTTAGAGAGAGAAACAAAAGAGGAATATTAGATTAGAGAAAAGTGGTGAGTTACAAAGATAATAAATGTAACCACAACCTTCACCAAGTGTGGTGAAGGGAAATTTTAAACCCATGCCTTCTATCTTTGCACATGGCTTATCTAAATGGCCGGTTTTGGTTTAACTGGGCTTTGAGCCCGAAACACGGACAATATTAATTACAATCCAAGGCCGTTGAACCACTAGCCTATTATAATACAAGTACCCTATTTGACGTTTCTAAGACCGATAACATTCTTGTTTGACTTAATATAAATAAAGGCTAACAATTTTTCCCTTAATACTCATACTCTCCAATCAACCTAAGGACTGCGTATTTCTAACTATGTATTGTCCCTAGTGCAGATCCCTCCAGTTTTGTTGGATCGTAGGACTTATTTCCTAACCTAACCAACTTATGAACTTTCAGAACCCGTCGTGAAATTAATATGTTGTTGGTTATAGAGATCGAACCATAAAACCATTTTCCTGACATAGTAATTTTGAAATACACCTCTTACACTTGTGCTACCGAGATTCAAATGTTTAGCACTGAAGAAAGAAAAGGTTTTGTTTGCACATAGAGTTTTTAAAAGATCACATTCTTCTATATCATATTTAATCATATTTTCTTCCTTTATTTTTAATAATAAAACACGTTGTATTTCAAATACCAATTGATTAAAATTTGACATGAAAAATTCCATGGGGAGAAAAATTATACCACGATATTGCATGAATTCATTTTCTGAAAGCTCCGCTTCAACAGTATTATGGATCACCCCAAAAAAATTTATATATCAAAACTTGACATTGCAATTAAAAATTAATATGACACCACAAAAATATTGAAGACGAAGAGAGATGCCTTAGTGACTAATGTATATATATATTGACATATATAATTTCCACATTTTACTATCCCAAAAGTTTTGGATACATAAAATTGACTTTTTTGAAATGTACCCAACACATTAAAAAGGCTTTGTATTAAAAAGCTCCCTCTTAAAAATGTGATTCACATAAAATGACATTCTTTGTATCATAATTTTTAAAACTTATTCGAGGAAGGGAGTGTTGAACACACAAGTTTTAACAAATACCACCTATTATGGAAAAAAACCAAAAAATATAATGTAGAACAATTTTGACATTGGACAGTTCTTTTTGAAAATTAAGTTTAACGATTTTTAAAAACCATGATGTAAGACTACCTCTTCATATTTGTAGAGTAAGCGCACTGAAAGCGTACACTCCCTAATTACATTCGGTCGATTTATGCATTGAATGTACATAAGTCATAAAGAAAATTTATAATGACATGTTTTTGAATACATTTGTAAACTCTTTGATCGAACTTCATTTACACGCCCGTGTCGATGTTAATCAACATTTCTAGGTACGTAAATGCTATCGATTCCAAGAGACATGTTGAGAAGATTCTTTTTGTATTTTTGTAAATTTTTTGATTTTATATTTTGTTTTTCTAGATTTTTATTTTGTATTTTCTTTTTGTAGATTTTAATTATTGTATTTTCTTAAAAAAATTTATAAATCAAAATAAAGATAAAATAAAATATTTACAAGTCGAAGTTTCCATCAGCAGTGACAGTTTTTTTACAAGATTTAAGTAAATGCATTGAATCGTTGCTGTTGACGTTTAACGATGCATCAGCACAATAAACAACGAATCCTTAGAAACAACTTGATTGTAACTCCATTGAACAACTCATCGAACAAATGACCGAATAGACTTTTAAATTCTATCATTAACGTCTTGATTATCATATTTGCTGAAGGAACTTTTGTTGACGTTGTGGTACGAGGCTTGAACCGTTTTGTTCAAACGTCATTTGACATTAAGGTTCGAGGCTTGATCTGTTGTGATCAAACATCATTATTCTGTTCAGTTTTGAATCCACTTCAACACTGGTTTCTGAGATATCAGCTTTTTTAGCAACCACACTCTGAGATTATCTGGCTTGACATTGTTAGATGTACATGCACTTAAATCAAAACTCTGTTCCTTCTGAACATTGATTGATGTACCTGCACTTAAATCCAGAGTTTATTTGCTTTCATGAATATTAAAGATATCTACATTTGAACCATGTGTGGGTTCACTGTCAACTTTGCTTGTGCAAGAGTCGAATAACTTTCATGTAGGAATCCACCTAAGACCAACGAATTTGAAAATTCTACCCCATTGGTTACCACCTAAGATCAATCCTAGGGAGATTTTTTTCCTCATAAACAGCGGAAGTCATATTAGGATAAAAACCTATGTCTTTAAAGAGCTGCCTACCATGTTTATCAGAGAAATACTCCTTTTGATCTACGGTTGTTACTGTTTTTTGTCTTATGGATTGAATCTTTAGCACGTGAAATCACTTCCTCAGAGTTTTTTTATACAGACATCTGAATTTGCACTAAAGACACACTTTTGACATTAGAACAAACTAGATTTTGAATCTGAGAAAGAACTATAACCTCTTATACAGATCTGCCTTCAGGGCATAGCCGTTTTTATTTTTTTTATTGTTATGCAACTAACTCTTAAAACATGAAACTTCTAGGTGTTTGATTGTTGTTCCTAGGTTTTGGTTTGCTATCATCAGTAGTGCTTGGAAATCTAGCAGAAGGCATCATACTAGTTTTTGAGTTTCTATCTCTTTCTTGTATCTTTTTCTTAGCTTCCTTTAGGTAGTGATTATGAACCATGTCCTTTGAGCTATACCTAGATGAGCCAGGTGCAATCATGTGATGATGTTTTGCAACAGCAGAATCTCTTTCCTTAGGAAAATAATATGTAGTGACTGGTTTTGACAAATCATTATTGACATCAACTTGGGAGGCAAACCGTGGCTTTAAAATTCTAGGTCGTTCAGACTTAAACGTAGTCGGTTGTTTTAACAACAGATTGTTTCAATTGTGGTTGTAAAACCGGTTATTCCCTAAATTTAATGATATTTGCAAACTTAGTATTCACACTATTTCCGTTAAATTCTAACTCATATTTTATGCGTGCAATTGTAAATCCTATTTCCTGAAGTTTGAGTTTTGAACTCAACATTTTGAGCAATCAAGAAGTTGTGTGTTCTATATCTTAGGCTCTCGATGTCTTGATAGAATCATACAGAATCTTAGTAATTGTTTTTATAAAAGTCTCGTTTTCCTACAAATTATCCACCTATTTCTAATTCGATGTTTCATTGTTTAAGTACACCAATTTCCCTTTTTAAATCTTGGCATATACTTGTCTCATCAAAATTTGACCATGTTTGACTCGATATTTAAGAAGCTTAATTTTGATAATAAGTTCGATAGCAATACAAGTGCTTCCATTTTGAAAAAACTTTTAGAAATTGGGCAACGGTCTATTGTAGTAAAATATCTACAGACACAGTAATTGTTTTGAGTAGTCATTTGTCCTGTTATCAGGTGATAATCAATGCATAGGACTTATTTAAACAACTTGACATTGTTCAGGATACTGGTCAACCCTACCTTCATTAATGATTTCAAGTTGCTCAGTATGTTGTTGTCCTATAGTAAAGATATTACATTCAGCAGTTAATTGTACCTCAGCCATTGGCTCTTCATCATAAATGGGTCTGATATCTGCATCCTCAGTATCTGTATCATTCCCTAACCTGTTGTTGTCATCTTGCACTGTTAATTCTATTCCATTGCTTTCCATGACAACCAAACCATTATCTACTGCTTTACCCGTATCAATCTTACTCTCTTGCGTCTGCAATTGTCTTTTATTCACCCTTCTATCATACTGTCTTTGATGACGTGTTCTTTCAGCAACTAACTTCTTAACATTACCCATGTGTTGGAGTAGTGTATCTCTGAAGTGTTTAACCTCGAGTCTAGTGTATTCAACAAAGTACTTGTCTGTCATTTGACTATCATAATCTAAAGTAAATTTTGAATCGATGAATTGTTGAAACTGTTTGTTGATCATCCAAAAGGCTGCTATGGATCCATCTTCTTGAAATTCATCTTTGTCGAGTTGCTTTTATAGTTGATCTACATTGAGAATCATTGTACTAGTAAGAGTATCAGGATCTTGACCAAAGAGTGACATGAATGCCCGTTTGAATCCATGTTCGATGCGAGTGCCTTTTGAGTCTTCTTTAGAAAGAATTTGAAGGTGTGAATGTAGAGATCGAAAATATGCCATGCATCTTTCTTTTACTTTTGACATCTTGTATTTGATTGCATGTACATCTTTTGGTGCATAATCCAAGATGCTTTCCTTTACTGATTTGCTGGATGCAGTCTCTGAATTCCTGTCTTCTTTCTCAGAACAAGTGTTTTGTATGACAACTAAATCAACTTTCAATGAATCAACATTTAATTTTTGAGTTGTATTTGAATGATCTTCTTGTGTTTGCATCAACTCCTTTTGTTTCAACAATTGTGGAGTTCGTTGTTGATGAACAGTTATCTCAAGCATGTATTTCCTAATGGAATCCATGTTAAAGATCATTGCATCGTATAAGGATTGAGCATCAAATCTTGTATATTTCTGCATACACGCTTTGAATTCTTAATTAAAAGCATTTTCAAACGTTGTTCTGAGCTTTGTCAAAATAGTCTTGCAATCAGTCTGAGAAATTGTCTCTTTGGTAAGATGATGTTCTAGTAAATCCAAGTCTTGAGAGAATGTTCTCTTGAAGATAGACATGGTACCAAAGTCTTGTAAAGTTTCTGTGAGAAACTTGAATTGTGACCGAATTGCTCGAAGACTGTTCATGCATCTACTTCTTGAAAGTTGTGTCTTCTCTTGATCTTTAGAAGTTAAACACGAAGAAATTGTGTCATTGTGAAGAACACTTGATGTTTGAGTTTTCAAATTGTTATTGGTATTTGACATTTTGTTATGAATGGATATCGGATCTTAAGTGTTATGAAGTGATGATTGGATTCTGGTTTAAAATGAATTTAATTAACTTCCACAAGATTTTACAACTCTATGATTAAAACCGAGAAGAGAAAGAATTACTTGTCGGGATTTTACAAAATCAATAGAACAACCATGAATGAATAATTGATTTGAAGTTAAAGTTTGATGTTTGAGTAATTAATTAATGTTTTAAGTCCAAAGGTTTACGGTTAATTGAAGTGCCAAGTCCAAAAACAGTCTCCCAACTCGCTACTTTGAGAAAATTTAGGCAGCATAACGTTTGCCCTGTCACAACTCGCTAATACAACTCGCTAAAATGAATGTCAAGTTGCTATATGAAAGTCTCTATCAACTCGCTACTTTAGAAAAATTTGGGCAGCATAACGTTTGACTTTGACCTTGGAAAATTTCTTCAATGTACCTGCTAACTCTCTACTTTCGTTAACTCTCTACTCTGCTAACTCTCTACTCTGATAACTCGCTATCTGATAACTCTCTACTTTGGTAACTCTCTGCTTCGATAACTCTCTGCTTCGATAACTCTCTGCTTCGATAACTCTCGGATTCGATAACTCTCTGCTGCGATAACTCTTTGATTCGATAACTCTCTACTTCGATAACTCTCTGAAAATGAATGATGCCAAAAAAAGTCACTATCGAGCAAGTACACTAGTCGCTTTCGTACCTGTTGTACCTGTTTGGATTATAGCAAATACACAACTCTCTACCAAGAACACAAGATAACTCCGAGTATGAAAAAATTTCAAAAACTTTCTAAAAAGCCTAAAAACACAATAAGTTGATGAATTAAGCTGTAGGACTTCAAGATAAGCTACTTGAGCTTGTTCTAAACACAAAAGTACACGTCTTTTTCGAATCTATCCACAAACAAAGCCACAATTCTTGTTTTTTTTCAAAATTTTTGAACAAAACAAAAAAACAAATGAAATGGCAACAATAGAAGATGAAGAACAAGTAGAATAAGGATGAGATAAGCTAAACAAACTAAATAAGCCCCCAAATTTTTTTTGGCCGTGAGCTTATATATCAAAATAAGCCGTGAAATTTTTGTATTTTGAGCTTATTACCACAAAATAAACACTAAACACCCCTTGGCGATTGATACCACATGTTATCCCACTAATAATCCATACACAACTTGATAAGCAAACCCAAATAAGCTTACATAAGCCAAAAATAATAAAAGAAGAAAAGAGAGGAAAATGGATGAACTTGGAATATTAGATTTAGAGAGAGAAAGTGGTGAGTTACAAATGAGAGCAAATGTAACTAACACCCTCTCTATGTGTGGAGAGGGTTTCTTTTATACCCTTAGTCATTTACTTGGCACATGGGCTTTCTTAATAGGCCGGGCTTGGTTTTACTTGGGCTTTAATCCTAAACATGGACAATATTAGGTTACAAACCAAGCCCGTTAAAACCCGACTAGCCTATTACATTACAAGACCTAATTGACTTAATAAGATCGATAACATTCTTGTTTGACTTAATATAATTAAGGCTAACAAAGTTGATTGCAATTACCATCAAAAACAGTTTCAAAATCAAAGGATGGTAAAACCTGTTTGGAACAATACTCAAAGGGTGAATCATCAAAATTTTGCTAAAAAGACTCACCCCTATGCTAAAAAGAACATGGTTCCAAGAGCAGTACTAGTGAAGTCTGGCTTAGTATCAATTAATACTGCTAGACAAGTTAATGCAAGTTAATGCTGCTTACTCAAAACAACAGTGAATGCTGCTAGACCAATGCCATATCTTTCTAAAACAGCACATTCAACAGTTAAGAGGCCCATTAATAAGAACACGGCATTTAAAAACAGTAATATCAATCAAAGGGTTAGGTTGTTAGGGGTAAAGAAGTTAATACTGCTAGGCCAAAAGTAGTAGTTAATGTTGTTCAGGAAATAATTTTAATGTTGTTAAGGCCTTAGCTTATTGGGTTTGGAAACCAAAGACTAAAGTTTTAGACCATGTTTCTAAACATGATAGTGCATCAATCACCCTAAAGAAGTTTAATTATATTGATGCACAAGGCAGATCCAAGTCAGTGATGGCTTAGGTCCCCAAAAGAAACTAATTTTCTTATCTAATGTGCAGGGCAATCCACAAATGGATTTACAGGATCAAGGAGTAATTGATAGTGGATGCTCAAGGCACATGACAGGGAACATGTCCTATCTTATAGACTATGAAGAGATAGATGGAGGATATGTTGCTTTTAGAGGGAACCCCAAAGGAGGGAAAATCACAGGAAAATGTACCATTAAAACTGGTAATCTAGATTTTGAAAATGTGTATTTTGTAAGAGAGTTAAAGTTTAATCTCTTTAGTGTCTCACAAATGTGTGATAAAAAGAATAGTGTTCTTTTTAATGACACTGAATGTATTGTTTTATCTCCAAACTTTAAGTTAATTGATGAAAGTCAAGTTTTACTTAGAGTTCCTAGAAAGAACAATATGTATAGTGTTGATTTAAAGAACATAGTTCCTAAAGGAGGTTTAACTTGCCTTTTTGCAAAAGCCACATCTGATGAATCTAAACTTTGGCATAGAAGGCTAGGTTACTTAAATTTTAAAACCATGAATAAATTGGTTAAGGGAAATCTTGTAAGAGGTTTACCTTCCAAACTTTTTGAAAATGATCAAACCTGTGTTGCTTGTCAAAAGGGAAAGCAGCACAGAGCCTCTTGTAAGTCCAAAACAGAGAACTCAATCAGTCTTCCTTTACATTTGTTGCATATGGACTTGTTTGGTCCAACATTTGTAAAAAGCCTTATGAAGAAAATGTATTGCCTAGTTGTCACAGATGATTACAGTAGGTTTACATGGGTTTTCTTTCTAGCTACTAAGGATGAGACTAGTGGCATTCTTAAGTCCTTTATAACTGGGATAGAATTTCTAGTAGATCACAAGGTTAAGATGATTAGATGTGATAATGGGACTGAGTTCAAAAATAGAGAAATGAATCAGTTTTGTGAGATGAATGGTATTTTGAGACAATTTAGTGTAGCTAGAACTCCTCAACAAAATGGAGTTGTTGAGAGGAGGAATAGGACACTAATTGAGGCTACTAGGACTATGCTAGCTGATTTTAAGTTGCCAACTACTTTTTGGGCAGAAGCAGTTAATGCTGCTTGCTATGTGCAAAATAAAGTGTTAATTGTTAAGACTCATAACAAGAACCCATATGAACTTTTTCATGGTAGAACACCAACTTTAAGTTTTATGAGACCATTTGGGTGTCCTATTACCATTCTCAATACCATAAAACACTTAGGCAAATTTGATGGTAAGGATGGTGAAGGTTTCTTTGTTGGATACTCTTTGAATAGTAAAGCCTTTAGAGTATTCAATAGTAGAACAAGGATAGTGGAAGAAAAACTCGCAAATTAGGTAGGAAAGAATACACCTAATGTTTGTAGTATAGAACAGATTAGCTATTTGATATTGATGCACTAACAAGAACAATGAATTATGAGCCAATTGTTGCAGGAACACAATCTAATGGTTTTGCAGGTACAAAAACAAGTGATAATGCAAGTCAAGCTAGAAAGGAGACAGAACCTGTCAAAAATTACATTCTAGTACCATTATGGACTGTTGATCCACCATTTTCCCAAAATCCAAAGAGTTCACATGATGATGGATCCAAACCTTCAAGTGATGATGGAAAGAAGGTTGATGAAGATCCAAGAAAAGAAAGTGAATTTAATGATCAAGAGAAGGAAGATAATGTTAACAACACTAACAATGTTAATGCTGCTAGCACAAATGAGGTTAATGTTGTTGGTGAAAAAACAAGCATTGAACTTCCATTTGATCCAAATATGCCTGCCTTGGAAGATTATAGCACATTTTACTTTTCAAGAGATGATGAAGATGTTGGTGCAGAGGCTGACATAAACAATTTGGATACAACAATCCAAGTCAGTCCTAATCCAACTACAAGAATTCATAAAGATCATCCTCTTGATCAAGTGATTGGAGATTTGCAATCAGCTACACAAACAAGAAATATGTCAAAGAATTTAGAGGAACATGGGTTTGTTAGTACTATTCAACTAAGAACAAGCCATAAAGACCTTCAAAACTGCTTGTTTGCTTGCTTTTTATCACAGGAAGAACCCAAAAAGGTAATTCATTGTGAAGTCCAAATAATCTGATAGACTCTAATCGTTCAAGCTCGAGATGGGTTAGATCTCATCTAGGATTATAAACATCAAAGATTAATAATATGCAGCGGAATAATAACAATAAGAATAATGATTTTTAACAAGGTTTTATTATTTATGCGTTTCCCTCTTTCCCCAAACACAATCTTGGGGCTACACCAACTAACTATCTAACTATCGTGTACACACACACCTTTTACTATTCAACTCTCATCAGTCAACTCTGCTATATCTAAAACCTATGTCTATGATCTCTTTATATAGGGAGAGATCATGACTTACAAAGGAAGTAAATCAATATGATAAGGAAACTAATTAAACTAATTTAAATACTTTCTTATCTTTATCTTGTAAATCTTTGACCAAATCTTCATAATTCTCCACCAGCTTGTAGAATTATGATATGCTAGATTTAGTCCTTATGTTTCATTCTTTTATTTATTTTGTCTCATTAAATCAAGAATCCCAACAATCTTCCCCTATTTGATGATGACAAAACAAACAAAGTCGTGTACGAACTTCATCATAAAGCCAAAGCTTCCCCTGAAGTTGAGATGTAATCATCTCCCTGAATGAAACAAAACTTCCTTTGTAAACTGCTAACTGCTTCCCCTTAACTTAAGATCTTCCCCTTAAGTTAAACTCCCCATGCCAAACTCTCCATGCCAAGCTACCACGAGATCTATAAGTTGCTCTCCATATAATCATCTTCCCCTTTTTGTCTTCATCTAATAGGGGGTAGTATGCAACTTTGATCTTCACAACCACACATCATATATCAAGACTTTTAATCCAAGCTTTCCACTGCCATTTTTTGAATGTAGGCTCTATGTAATGATTACTGATGAAGAAAACTAAGTATAACGAACTTGATGCTGAAGTAGAACAACCCAAACTTGTGTCTTATATCTTGTACTATCCACGTGACTCTAAACTTATAAATAAATCTATGAAATATAAGTAGATCGCAACCTCTTGACAATTATCCTCGTCTTCTATAAGACACCAGACTAAAGTGATAGCAAATGTGAGCATTAAGCACCATAAGTTAGATCACATACCTTTGTTAGATTTGTCAAGTCTTCGTCACATCGTTTCTAAGCGCGAACAAGTTACCTCTAAATGTTGTAAGCCATTTGAGATATGATAAAACACAAACCTGTGAAACTCCACTTCAACTTCAAATAAGTGATAAATAACCATCTTCGTAATCAATTAATCTAAGAAAATACAAGTCTTTAAAATGTTTAAGAACATTTAAAATCATAACCAGTTAGCTTCCCCTTAACCGAAGCATCTTGTTCAATTTGAGATCCAAACCATGTGTGTGTCATTCGATATCGAATAAAACTGGCAGTACAAACTCTCTATGCCAGTAGTACAAAGTATTCACGCAACAGTACTAACAAAAACTTCTGGCAGTACTAATGTAACAAGAACGGTACTAAGTACTCATAAGCAGTACTAAGTATAAAGTTGGTAGTACTAACTTCATAGCCAGCAGTACTAATTCTTCTCGTCAAGCAGTACTAACTCTACCAGTACTAATGTCTTCTACCAGTACTAAATCATCTTGGCAGTATAATCATAATGCTAGCAGTATTAGCCAAGGACAACAATACTAACTTGTAACTACTGTTTAAGGATACTTTTTTTAAGTATCCAGATGACACCTTTTTAGAGACACTTTTTCAGTTACTAAATTGTCACTAATCCTTCCTTGTAGGTACGAACCAATCAACAATAATTTTGAAAAAACTTCCTGTTATCGAATTAGGGTTGCTGAAAAACCCTAATATCACCAGATTCGACATGATAACCAAGACAGAAAATTCGTACCTCTTTTCCTTGATAGATGCGACACCAAAACACCTTGCAAATCCTAGATCACGAGCCACCAGGGCTCTGATACCAATTGTGAAGTCCAAATAATTTGATAGACTCTAATATCGTTCAAGCTCGAGATGGGTTAGATCTCATCTAGGATTATAAACATCAAAGATTAATAATATGCATCGGAATAATAACAATAAGAATAATGATGTTTAACAAGGTTTTATTATTTATAAGTTTCCCTCTTTCCCCAAACACAATATTAGGGCTACACCAACTAACTATCTAACTATCATGTACACACACACCTTTTACTATTCGACTCTCATCAGTCGACTCTACTATATCTAAAACCTATGTCTATGATCTCTTTATATAGGGAGAGATCATAACTTACAAAGGAAGTAAATTAATATGATAAGGAAACTAATTAAACTAATTTAAATACTTTCTTATCTTTATCTTGTAAATCTTTGACCAACTCTTCATAATTCTCCACTAGCTTGTAGAATTCTGATATGCTAGATTTAGTCCTTATGTTTCATTCTTTTATTTATTTTGTCTTATCAAATCAAGAATCCCAACATTCATGCATTGAAGGATCTAAGCTGGATAGAGGCTATCCAGGAAGAGCTTCTACAATTCAAGTTACAAGAAGTTTGGACTTTAGTGGATTTACCAATTGGAAAAAGGGCTATAGGCTCTAAATGGGTTTTCAAGAATAAAAAGGATGAAAGGGGAATTATGATAAAAATAAAGCAAGATGGGTTGCTCAAGGGTACACACAAGAAGAAGGGATTGACTATGATAAAGTCTTTGCCCCTGTTGCAATAATTGAAGCAATTAGGCTATTTTTAGCTTATGCTTCATTTAAAGACTTTGTGGTGTATCAAATGGATGTAAAAAGTGCTTTTCTCTATGAAAAGATTAAAGAAGAGGTGTATGTATGTCAACCACCAGGATTTGAAGATCTAGACTTTCCTGATAGAGTATACAAGGTTAAAAAAGCACTGTATGGACTACATCAAGCTCCTAGAGCTTGGTATGAAATCTTGTTAACATATCTGTTGGACAATGGGTTTTAAATAGGGAAAATTGACAAGACCTTATTCATCAAAAGTCACAAAGGTATAATTTTGCTGGTCCAAGTTTATGTGGATGATATCATCTTTGGTTCAACAAAGAAGGAGCTATGCAATGCATTTGAGAAGTTGATGCATGAAAAATTTCAGATGAGTTCTATGAGAGAACTTACATTCTTCTTAGGATTACAAGTGCAGCAGAAGAAGGATGGAATATTTATTAGTCAAGATAAATACGTTGATGAAAATTTAAAGAAATTTAGGTTTACAGAAGTCAAGACTACAAGCACACCAATAGAAACTCAAAAGCCTCTGCTCAAGGATAAAAGTGGTGAAGAAGTGGATGTTCATATGTATAGGTCAATGATTGGTTTATTGATGTATCTTACATCTTCAAGATCTGACATCATGTTTGCAGTGTGTGCCTGTGCTAGATACCAAGTCAATCTAAAAGTTTTACATCTTTATGCTGTGAAAAGGATTTTTAGATACTTAAAAGGTCATCTAAAATTGGGCCTTTGTTATTCAAAAGATTCTTCTTTTGATTTGGTAGCATACACTGATAGTGATTATGTTGGAGTAAGCTTGGATAGGAAGCCTACAATAGGAGGTTGTCAATTCATTAGATGTAGATTAATATCATGGCAGTGCAAGAAACAAACAGTGGTTGCAAATTCCATAACAGAAGCTGAATATGTGGCTGCTTCAAGTTGATGTGGACAAGTGTTTTGGATTCAGAATCAACTACTTGATTATGGGTACAATTTTATGCATACCAAGATCTTTATTGACAATAACAGTACTATTTGCATACTTAAAAATCCTGTTTTTCATTCAAAAACAAAGCATATAAAGATCAGACATCATTTTATTAGAGATTGCAATGAAATGAAATTGATTCAAATGGTCAAAATCCATACTGACAAGAATGTTACAGATTTGCTTACAAAAGCTTTTGATGTAAGTAGATTTCAATATTTGATTGTCAGTATTGGAATGATGAATCCTTAAAGTCTTTTATCTCTTTATGTTTTTGTAGAGTTTTGTATGAATTAGTACTGTTATTCATGTCATTAAAAGTTTCTGCTGTTAAGTGTAATTAGTACTGCTAGTTATACTTAATACTACTAAGTTAATACTGTTAGTTATACTTAATATTGTTCGGTATAATTAATACTGTTATAATTGTGAAAATTGATATGGCTTGTGTTTTCTTGGTTTTTGGACTAACGTTTTGCAGGAAAAACAATGAAACGTGTTAGATTGATGATGGAAAACTTTTTTTTTGGAATAGAATTGGAGTTAATGCTGGTGACTCAAAGTTAATGCTGCTAGGCATAACTTACTACTGCTAGTTCTAAGTTAATGCTGCTAGGCATAAACTTACTACTGTTGAGTTACTACTGCTGGGTTTAAGTTAATGCTTTTGAGGGTAGTTTCATAAATACTTTGATTAAGGGTTTCAATCAGTCATTTGATTGATTTCGTACTTTCGTAAACTCTCTAATCACAAACCCTACCTCAATTTTATCATTCATTATTAATACCCAACACAAATGGTGAATCTAAAGTTTGCAGATACTCACAATATGGTCGCATTTTTGTCTAAACCCGAAGAAAGTAATGGGTTTGAACAAATTGTGGATTTTCTAAATGCATAACCCATAAAGTATGCTTTAACCGTTAATCCCACTATATATACTTCGTGTATCAAACAGTTCTGGTCTACTGTCAAGGCCAAAACTATTAATAGGGAAGTTCAGTTACATGCCCTAGTTGATGGTAAGAAGATAATTGTCATAGAATCAACAGTTAGAAGAGATCTTCAACTAGAAGATGTTGTAGGTATTGATTGTTTACCAAACTCTACCATTTTTGAAGAACGTACAAGGATGGGTATGAGAAAATGTCACAAAGGCTTACTTTTTATAAGGCATTCTTTTCCCCACAATGGAAATTTCTGATTCATACTATTTTACAATGCCTAAGTTCAAAAACTACTGCATGGAATGAGTTTAGTAGTACTATGGCATCTGCAATTATCTGCTTAGCTACAAATTAGAAATTCAACTTTTCAAAATACATTTTTGAAAGTATGGTTAGAAATTTGGATAATTTGTCTGGGAATTTTTTTATGTATCCAAGGTTTGTACAAGTGTTTTTGAATCAACAACTTGAAGGAAGGCTAACTCACAACAAAATTTATATTGCACCCTCTCATACTAAGAAGATTTTTGGAGATATAAGAAGGATAGGCAAAGGCTTTTCTGGTAGAGTAACACCTTTGTTTCCAACAATGGTGGTACAAAACCAATCTGAATTGGGTGAAGGTTCAGCAATGCCCACTGATCCCCATCACACACCCACCATTATTGAATCATCATCTCAACCTCAAAAGACTCAAAAACCTAGGAAGCATAAGAGAGATGACACTCAGGTACCTCAGCCTAGTGGTCCTATAAACATTGTTGCAGATGAGGCTGTCCATAAGAAGATGGGTGACAGATTGGTGAGGGCTGCCACTACTGCTTCTAGCTTAGAAGCAGATCAAGATAGTGGTAACATAACTAAGACCCGATCCAAGGCAACACCTAATAAAGCTGGTTCCCAAGGAACTACTTTAGGTGGTGGTCCCAGGCGCCAAGAAACCATGGGGATACAACTGCTCAAACTAGGTTTGAGAATGTATCTAAACTTTCTAATGATCCACTGCTCGCAAGAGGTAACACACTTCGAAGTGGTGAGGATAGTCTGAAATTTACTGAATTGATGGAATTATGTACCAATTTACAAAAGAGAGTTCTTGATTTGGAGCAGACAAAGACCACTCAAGGAAATGAGATTGCTAGTTTGAAAAGGAGGGTCAAGAAGCTTGAAAAAATAAGAATTTCAAGCGCTCACAAGCTGAAGAGGTTATATAAAGTTGGTTTGACAGCTAGGGTAGAATCCTCTGGAGATGAAGAAAATTTGGGTGAGGATGCATCCAAACAGGGAAGGGGGATTAATGCTATTGATGTTGATGAAGACATTACCCTGGTTAATGTTTAAGATGATGCTGAGATGTTTGATGTGAATGTTTTAAATGGTGAAGAGGTGTTTGCAGAATAAGAAGTTGCTGCTAAAGATGTGAATTTAACTATTGATGAAGTTACTTTGGCTTAAGCACTTGCAGCTTTGAAAAGTGTAAAACCCAAGGTAAAAGGGGATGTTATAAAAGAGCCAAGTGTACCAGTTAGTGTTGCCAGTGTTACAACAAAGGTTAGTGCTGCTACAACAACAACTGCTACAATTCCAACTCTAAGGAAAGGAATTGTTATTACTGATCTGGGTACACCTACAATAAGAATATCTTCACAAATACCTTTAGAACCATCACAGGAAAAAGGTAAAGGGATAATGGTAGAAGAACCTGTGAAGACTAGGAAAAAGAAAGATCTAATCAGGCTTGATGAAGAAACTGCTAAAAGATTACAAGTTGAGTTTGATGAAGATGAGAGACTTTCAAGAGAGAAGGATGAAGCCAATGTTGCCTTGACTGAAGAATTGGATGATATTAAGGCTATTATTAAGGCTGATCATGAATTGGCTTAAAGACTGCAAGCAGAAGAGCAATAAAAGTTGTCTGTTGAAGAAAAGGTAAAATTATTTTAACAACTCTTAGAGAAAAGAAGAAAGCACTTTGCTGCTAAAAGTGCAGAAGAGAAGAGGAACAAACCACCAACCCAAGCTCAACAAAGAAAAATCATGTGTACTTACCTGAAGAATATGGAAGGAAACCCAAATACTTGAAGAACAAATCTTTTGATTCTATTCAGAAGATGTTTGACAGCTTTCAAGAGGGTGAATACATTTGTTGACTTTAGAACATACTTGGTGGAAGGTAATTCAAAGAGAGCAGGAGAAGTGTTGGAACAAGAGAGTACTAAGAAGCAGAAGGTGGATGAGATAAAGACACAACAGAGCTTCAAAGTCTAATGGAAGTCATTCCAGATGAAGAAGAGGTTGCAATTGATGTTGTACCTTTAGCTACTAAGCCTCCAACTATTGTTGACTGGAAGATCCACAAAGAAGGAAAGAAAAGCTATTATCAAATAGTGAGAGCTGATGGAAAGTCTCAAATGTACAGAGTCTTTAGTCTTATGCTTAAAAGTTTTAGCAGGGAAGATTTAGAAGATTTGTACAATTTGGTAAAAGCTAAGTATAAGTCAACAAGACCAGAAGAAGACTTGGATTTGGTGTTACAGAATCTTTGAACCACATCTAAAAGATGAAATTTGGAAGTTATAACAAATGTACCAAGTTTTGAGCTGGAAGTCAATTGACTCATGTGGAGTGCATTGCTTGAGTTTGCAATCTAGAATGATTTACATGCTGGTAGAGAAGAGATATCCCCTTACACCACCTACAATTACATATATGCTGAACAAGAAGCTTCGGGTTGATTATTTTAGTGAAATGGCATATCAGCTTCTTAAACTTCTCATAAAACGACTTAAGAATCAATGAAGTGTTTAGAAGCATCCTCCTGGTGATTATGGAGCTTTTAATGGAGAAACTTGATGATTTTGGATATAAATATCAAATTTAAAGGAGGATTATTGGGATTAAAAGTCTTCTTAATGTTGTTAGTATTACTGCTGCTCATATCAGAGTTAATGTTGCTCAGTTATGTTAGTACTGCTAAAAGAACTTTAGAGAAAAATGCTAAGTGTTTACTACTGCTAGTACACAATTAGTACTGCTAGTGTAAAGTTACTACTGCTAGTGCATATTAGTACTGCTCAGAGACTTAGAAGAAACACTGCTAAGTAGTTAATACTACTAGTACAAAAGTTACTATTGTTAGTATAAAGTTAATGCTGTTGAATGAGTTAATGCTGCTAGTGAAGAAGTTAGTACTGCTGAGTTAGTTAGTACTGCTTATGTGATTTATATGAGTTATTTGTGTAAAAGATATGTATAACTTATTTGTTTAAAAGATTTGATATACTTAGGAAAGTATTGTAAGCCGTTTAGGACTCCTTGGTGTATAAAAAGGAGGTCCTAGGGCATAGAGATTGAGGTACATGTACCAAAACTAAAAATCAATCTCTTTCTAAGCTTCAAGGTCTTTATAACCCTAATACTTTGAGAGTATTCGTATTATTTGTTTAATAATATTGGAGCTTTTGTTTGTTGAATTATATGTTCATATAATTTTGTTTTATTGATAATTCTTCTTAATATTAAAGATTAGATTCCGCATAATCTTTAATACATTCACACAAAGTTTCTACTATAGTTGTATTAGATTTATCTAATATAATAAATCCTTATACAAGCTTAAGGAATTCGATCTATTAAAGTGGGATCAACAAGTCTCCTATCACCAAATAACAAATATGCTCGTATAGAGTCTAGAGCCAACGAGATCAATCATAAATCTCATTAAGACACAATTTCATATACGCTTGTTATTCATAATCAAGAACACAAGTTGTACAAGAGTTCAGCACAAACGCAAAGTAATCTGTGTGAAATAATGAGAATTGATGGATACTTTAATCTCAAACTTTCAAAGTGTTCAAAAACTCTTTATTCAACAAATACTTCGAATGATTTTTCAAACTATTTTCTTTAAGTCTTCTAAAGACGATCTCTTATCCGTTGTTAGCTTCAAAAGAGCATTCGGGCATGGGAATGAAAATATGAATTGAGGGATGAGTTTCTTTAGAACCTCACAGTTCGACGGAGACGGTCTTGTATTCGTACTTGTTAGCCTCACCACGGGCATCTGGGGTTGAGAAACGGCTGAGGGATATGCATTTTCGTATATATTAAACTCTCGAGCTGGAAAACCTATCGAGTACTCATTTCATATGGCTATGAAGAGATAGGTCAGTTTCTTAACTGAAAATAGTCTTTACAGACACGGGGGTTAATGCTACACACAAAGTGTTTCATGATGGATAAGGACTTCAGTCGTGTTGTTGACTTCACGTTGGCTTTGACGACTCACCTAGACCAGTTTAGTGAGCTCATTCAAGGAATCCTGGTTTAGGAACGACATTTTATGCTGGAAATCCTGTTGAGTTGTCATTAATGGCAATGAGGAGATAGGTCAGTATATTATTGCTACCGAACAAATCGATGAATGACGAGACATTCATTAAATCTGCATTTATTACTAACTATTCATATGCAGGGTCAAAGGATGATGTCCACCTTCGTTCCAGATCTATCAAGGCCACATACTCATACTCCAAGCTCAAAGATATATTCAAGGCATCAATTAAGACTTAAAGAAAGCTCAGAACATCAAAAGATATACTTCCACATCTCTAATAGTCAAAGAACTCCTTAAAAGACATCAAGGATATGATTGCAAGAGGACCAAGTCAAAAGGCCTATACTGAAGGAGATTGTTAGCTTTTAAGTGATGTCCAAGTATGAGTGTGTTCGTTAAGAAGACGCACCCGTCAAAATTATCCATGATTATCTCAAGGCTAAAGACAAAGAAAAGCAAGTGAAAAGATCAAAGATCCAAGTTCACAAAGCATGCAAAAGAACTTCAAAGGAATTCCCACTGCTACAAGGTTCAAAGATTTACGACATCAACAGAGTAAAAGTCTTCTGCGAAATGACCATCCCTTAGGGGGAGATTATTGGCCTATGTTTTTATGAAGTGATGGTCATTTTATATTTACAAACCTTTTAATAGACTAAAATAGTAGTTGCGGGATTCCTAAGCTAATATTGTATGTATTTTGGGATTTATCCCACATCGCTAGAAGAGGTAAAGTGTAAGAGGTTGCCTTCCTTATAAAAGGACACATCCTACCTCATTTCTAGTGTTGGAAAAATAGGTTGGGAAAGGTTATGTTTTTGTAAGGTAGAGAGAAATAGGTGCTTTGTTTTTTGCTTATTCATTCTTATCAAGAAAACATCTTTTCTTCTAGCTTATTCCTTTCTTCCACCATCTCTTCCTCATCTTATTTCTTATCTTATTTAGCGTGTGATAATATGTAAGCTAGTCTTATAACTATCCTACAAGTTGTTTAGTTTTTAAAACAACTATTTTTAATGACTTAAAAATAAACGAGTTTGAAACTAAAAGCGAATTATTTGATAATATGGTGCAACCAATATGAAAAAGTTTAACAAATATTTTGAAGAATTACCTCCCGTTATAAATTGGTCCACTGCTTTGAACCCAGTTCTAAACTGAACCGGAGTTGAGACTTTGATTATGAACATTGCTTATGATATAGGTTTGACCGAAGATGACCCGAACTATATTTCTCGTCAATGTGCTCGCTTTAACAATGCTTTTGACAAAATGTTTCAAGTTTATTTAACAAAATATGGCTCAAGTTCTTCACATATTCATACTAGGAATCAAGAGGCGGGTTCGAGTTCTTATGGTAATAACGAGTCAATTCGAATGTATAATATTTTAAGAAGTGAGAATACAAAACGAGCTTGAGGTAACACCCCTAGTAGTGAGCTCGGAAAGTACAAGGATGCGATTATTTTTTTTTGTCTCAAATGGCCATTGAAGAGATTGAGAATTTGGATATTTTGGGTTGATAGAAAGAAGGGGAATCCCAATTTTCTAGCCGCCATGGTCCGTGACCTACTAACGGTCCAATCAAGTATGGTAGCTTCTGTTAATACAAATAATATCTAAAAACGTTATTTATATTTTTCGACCTCTCAACGTTTTGATAATAACAAAATCTAAAAATGTTTACGATAAAATTAAACATTTACAAATTATTAATCGTAAAATTCCATTTCTAAGATTAGTAATCACTTAAGGTATGAACAAACAAATCATTAAGCATGATTAGCGATCAAGAAAATATTTTTCTCTTATCCATTACATTTTTACAAAAGATTTTCACAAAACTAATTATATAAAATATTTTCTAATTAAAAGAAAAGTTTTATTAAAAACTTAAAATTTGAAATTCAAATTTTCCCCCCTCAACATGTCTTCTAGGGTCTGAATCGTACGCTCGCTTTGTCCATCCGTTTGGGGATAATAAGTCGTACTCATATCCAACCTCGTTCCTAATGCTTTTTGCACCGTCTGCCAGCAACGCGACGTAAATCGTCCATCTCTATCTGAAATAATCGACACTGGAACTCCATGTCTCGCGACTATTTCATCGACGTAGATCTTTGCCAATCTCTCAGTACTATAGTCTTCTCTTATAGCTAGGAAATGAGCTGACTTAGTTAGTCTATCGACTATAACCCAAATCGTGTCATTTCCACTTTTTGACCTAGGTAACTTTGTGATAAAATCCATAGTGATCTTATCCCACTTCCATTCAGGTATCTCAGGTTGTTGAAGCAAACCCGAAGGCCTTTGATGCTCAGCCTTTACCTTTGAACATGTCAAACACTTACTAACATAAGTAGCAATATCTCTCTTCATTCCCGGCCACCAATACCTATCTCGAAGGTCATAGTACATCTTATCAGCTCCTGGATGCACATAATACTTAGTCTTGTGAGCTTCATCCATAATTATCGTTCTCACGTCTCCTATCAATGGAACCCATATACGGTCGATAAAATACAAACTCTCACCCTCCTTCTTTTCTACATGTATCCTTTCTCTCATTCCAATTTAAATAGAAATTGCCATGGCCCTTACACGTCTAGGTTTCAACCGCTCCTTCCTACTAAGTGCATAAGCCACAACATTCGCCTTACCAGGATGGTAACGAATCTCGCACTCGTAATCACTAAACAACTCAATCCATCTCCTTTGCTGAATATTCAGCTCCCTTTGATCAAATATGTGTTGGAGACTTTTATGATCGGTATAGATAACACTCTTAGTACCATACAGATAATGTCTCCAAGTCTTGAGAGCTAACACAACAGCTCCTAGTTCCAAATCATGCGTCGTATAATTCTTCTCATGGGTTTTATTCCGACAAATATCTAGAAGGGCAATCTATGCAAAGACCACCACTCTTTGAAAGTGATAGTTTTATTTTATTTGGAAAATAGATTCGAGACATATGTTAAATCAAAATATCTAGATCTTTGGCATGTTATTACCAACGGTGATTTTCAACCCATTCAACAAAATTCGGAAACCAAATTAGATAAGGTTATCCCTTTTGAAAAACAAAGTGATGATCTTAAAAAGAGACTCACGAAAAATAATGAAGCGAAAAGGTTTTTTATAAAGGCTTTGCCTGAAAAGAATTATGAAAGAATTTTCATGTGTAATACGGCAAAAGAAATTTGGAAAACATTGTTAATCACCCACCAAGGTAATATCATGGCAAAGTATAATAGATCGACCTTTTGGTTCACCAATATGAACAATTCGTCATTTCCAAAGACGAATCTATAGATAGTGTTTTTGCTAGATTTAATACTATTATTACTAGTCTAAAAGCTCTTGATGAAGTTATTCTAGCAAGAACTATGTTAGGAAATTCTTAGGGCTCTACATCCTAAATGGAGAGCAAAGGTCATGGCAATTAAAGAGTCGAAAGACTTAACATCACTATCTCTTGATGACTTATCGGAAACCTCAAAGTTCACGAAAATGATCATCAAGAAAGATCCGAAATAGCAAAGGCAAAAGTTGAATGGATAATTCTCTTGCTTTAAAGGCTAAGAAAGAATATAGTGATGAAGAGTGTTCGACTTTCGAAAGTGAAGACGAAGAATACGCCATGGCGGTATGAGACTTCAAGAAGGTTTTTAAGAGAAGAGGTAGATTCGTGAGATAACCTAGGAATGATAAAAAGACGTTTCAAAGAAGCCGAGACGACAAAAACGGTAAAAGTGATAGAAAATGCTTTAGATGCGGCGACTCGAATCATCTTATTGGAGAATGTCCAAAACCACCAAAAGAAAAGAACCAAAGAGCATTTGTCGGAGGTTCTTGGAGCGATAGCGGTGAAGAAGATGATGAGAAAGTCAATAACGAAACATATCTAGTAGCTCAAGCATCAAGTGAGGTATGTTTCGAATCCTCTTGCTTTAGTGATGAAAACTCGTCAATAGATGATTTAGTATTAGATAATGAATATGATAAACTGTGCAAAATGAGTTTAAAGATAATCACTAAAAATAAAAGACTAAAAGCCATTAGAGATAGCCTAAAAAGGAAATTAGTACTCTAAAATAAAAAGTATCTTCACTCGAAAAAAACAAGGAAGTTGATCTCGAATGTTTAAAATGTCATATGCTTAAAATTGAAAATGAAAAGCTTAAAGAGGAAGCTCTTAAACTAACCAAGTTTGAAAAGAGAACACATTGCTTAAATGAAATGTTAAATAATCAAAAACCCTCAGGTGAAAAATTAGGGTTAGGGTTTAATTCGTTTGAAGCATCATCTAGTGGAACTAAAGAAATAAAATTTATGAAAGCTCAAAAAAAGGAACTTTCTGATAGAGGTCTCATAATTATGGGTGGCCCCTAAAGTGTCCACGCGGCCCCCAAAACAATTATGGGACCGCCACCAGTTGGCACACCTGGATCTGAGAGAAATATGTCTTTTCAAAAATCTATTTTGGGTCCTAGACCAAAACACATAATAGTAAACAATGTAAGAGTTCTCGTTGCTAGTGATAATGAAGTTAAGCAATTCTATAAGCCATTGTCAAAACCCAGAGTTGGATTTTCAAAACCAAATTTTAGATCAAAAACTCCACCACCTAGAAGAGTCATAAATAATTATCATCGTCCTAAAACACCGCAACCAAAAAGAAACATTGGTCGACAAAATCAACCTCGTAGTTTTCCTGTAACTTGGAACAACTTCCCACGACAAAGTTAAATGCCATGGGAAATGTGTCTTCCATTTCTACATTCCCAAACCAATTGCAATCAATGAAAAGGGATGTTTTAGCACTAACAACTTTGGACCTATGAGATATTGGGGACCAAATGTTTGAGGTGTTGCCTTATATAAATAGATATGCCTTGGAGTCGACTTGGAACCCGATGAGTGGATAAAGGATAGCGGATGCTCCAAACACATGATGGGTAACCGAAAGCTCTTCTTAAGCTACAAGGCATACAACAGAGGTAATGTCATTTTTGGTAGTAATCTTCGCGGTAACATCATTGGCAAATGTATGATTTCAAATGACTCTCTCAAAATAGATAATGTAGAGCATGTAGATAACTTAAGATTTAACTTGTTAAGTATAGGACAAATATGTGATAATAAATGTAGAGTAACTTTCTCTGAACATGATAGTGAAATTACTAAGGATGGTAAGGTCATAGGATGGTCTTAGGAGAAGGCTTATATGTGATGAAATTAGGAAATAAGCCTAAAGACAAAATTTGTCTAGCAACGATTGATGAAAACTCTACGTTATGGCATAGTAGATTAGGTCACGCAAATATGCGTCTCATCTAATCGTTAGCATCTAAGGAATTAGTTAGAAACTTAACTAAGATTAAGTTTGATCAACACTTCTATGATGCTTGCTAAATTGGAAACCAAGCTCATGCTAGTCATAAGGCTAAGAATATAGTCTCAATGACTAGATGCTTAGAACTCTTTCATATGGATCTCTTCGGTTCATCCGCCATACGGAGTTACGAAGGAAACCGCTATACCTTAGTCATAGTAGATGACTACTCTAGATATACTTGGACTAGATTCCTTAAGGACAAAACCGAAGCTTTCGATCAATTCAAAATATTTAGTAAGAGATATCAAACCAATTAGATGTTACAATAGTGTCAATAAGAACCGACCACGGTAGGGAATTTGATAATGAGGTGCAATTTGGAGAGTTTTGTAATGCCAATGGTATTACACATAACTTCTCAACTCCACGCACTCCTCAATCTAATGGCGTGGTTGAAAGGAAAAATAGGACACTTCAAGAAATGAGTAGGACTATGTTGAATGAGCAATCTTTACCACAAAAGTTTTGGTGTAACGCAGTAGACACTTCAACATATATTCTCAATAGAATCCTAATTAGAGCCATCTTAGGAAACCTACATCAGATCACTTTAGAGTGTTTGGAAGCAAAGTGCTCATTCTAAACTCTAAAGTACTACCTTAAAAAGTGACCCAAAAAAAAAAAAAGGGGGTTTTCATACGATAGGTATCTTTTTAGGTTATTCTAAAAATAGTAAGCCTACATCATCCTAAAAATACACTACCTAGGAAAGTCAAGATCACTTACGTGGAATTCGATGAACTCCCTCCACCTCTATGACATCACCTTGGTAGATGAAGATAGGATGAAGAAGAAGGCAATTAAGGTCACCGAAAAGAAAAACCTAGAAAGTGACCTATTGTGGATGAAACTTTAGAGGATTGACGAAATAGTCACTATTATGGAATCTAGGAACATCCATTAGAAATGTCATAGGAAACCTTTAACCAAAGAAACTTATATCACAAGCCCAATAACCAACGTAACTTCTTTTGTTTTTTATCAACTATAGAACCAAAGATTGTAAATGATGCCTTATAACGGATGTTAGTTGGATCGCGCTATGCAGAAGAATTAAATCAATTTCATTGTAACGACATGTTGGGAGATTAGTTCCATAACCTAGGATATGACATTATCGGAAACTAAGTGGGTGTTTAGAAAATAAGTTAGACGAAGAACGGTTTGTTTCTGAAATAAGGCTAGTTAGTAGCTCAAGGCTATAATCAACAAGAAGGAATTCGGTTATGATGTAACTTATCCCCAGTTTGCATAGGACTTGAGTCAATTAGGATACTATTGGCTTATGCTTGTGCTTTAGACTTTAAACTATTCCAAATGGATGTAAAAAGTGCATTCATGAACGGTTTTATCAATGAGGAGGTATACGTGGGATGGGGGGGGGGGGGGGAAAAAAAGGGGTGGTGGTTTAATTTGGTGGGGGGGGGGCCACAACTTAAGGAATACATTGTCTTTGAAAAAATCTGGATCATGTTTATAAACTAAAGAAGCTTATATGGTCATAAACAATACAAAGCTTGGTATGGATAGATTAAAAGCTTTCCTTATTAAACATGAATATAAAATAGGAATGGTAGATAACACTCTTTTTCCTAAGAAGAGAAGTTCAAACCTCATCATCGTTCGATGACATCATATTCGGTTTGACTTGTCAAGACATGTGTGATAAAAATTTGCCAAAATCATGCATGACGAGTTCGAGATGAGCATGATGGGTGAACTTAACTTATTCCTTGGAATAAAAATAAAACAAATGGAAGATGGTATTTTCTTTAATCAATCTAAATATATTAAAGAAATGCTTAAGAAATTTAGCTTAGAAGAATCTTAACCAATGAAAACCCCCATGTCCTCCGATACCAAACTCACGAAAGACGAAGAGTGTGAGTCGGTAGATAGTACCAAGTATCGAGGAATGATAGGTAGTTTATTATACCTAATGGCAAGTAGGCCCGATATCATGTTTAGTGTCTGCCTTTGTGCCCGCTTCCAAGAGGCTCCCAAAACCTCTCACCTTAAAGCGGTTAAACGTATCTTTCGATACATTAAAGGCACTACGCACTTAGGATTATGGTATCCTAAGGGGACCGACATAGAAACTGTAGTATATGCCGACTCTGATCATGCGGGAGATTATGTGGATCGAAAGAGCACTAGCGGTATTTGTACATTCGTGGGATGTTGTTTGACATCTTGGTTCTCGAAGAAACAAACCGCTCTTGCTATATCCACTACCGAAGCCGAATACATAAGCGCCGAAAAGGCATGTCAACAAGCACTATGGATGAAACAAGCTCTTATCGATTACGACGTTCGACTCGATGACGTCCCGGTCATGTGCGATAATAAAGGCGCGATTGACCTTAGCAAAAACCCGGTGCAACATTCTCGAACCAAACACATCGAAATTTGTCACCACTTTCTTTGTGATAATATCCAGTAAGGACATATCTCAATCGAAAAAGTGCTGTCCATCGACAACATCTCCGGCATTCTTATGAAACCCCTTAAACGTGAATCGTTTAACTATCTACGTATTGGTTTAGGAATGATGGAACAAATTCTATAAATCATATTAGTCCGCTTCTCCTTCTTCTGTCTCAATTCTAGTCCGTGTTTCATTCCGTGTTGTGACAACTTGAATACTTCATCCGAAGTACTTTAAGCATTTTTAATTCGTGAAATGCAAATTAAAATGTCACCCCTCTTTGTAAAATTTTCGTTAAAAACTGAGTCAAAAACCCTTCACTGAGGGCGGCCCCCATACCATAGGTGGCCCCCAATATATTTTGGACCGCCAGACGTTATGGGTCCGCCATCAGCAAACTCTAAAACTTGAACACTTAACTAAAATTTTTCAAAACACAAAAACAAACACCCCCTTTAATATCTGCAAGTGACGAACACAACTCAAACCACCCAAAAACTCAAAATCAAATTGAAGATAAAATCAACACCTACAATCATTCACAACATCTTAAAGATCATTAGTTGTAGGTCATTTCATCCATTTTCTTTCAATTTGAGTCTAGGGTTCATGCTGAACACAAAAATTAAAATTGGGGATTTTTCATTTTTCTTTTAATTTTGTACAATTAAGACTACTAGGATACAATGTATAACTAATATGCTTCCCGTATACATAGGATTTGCATACATTAGTGAATTTGTTGAAAAATTAAGTTCAAACCAAAACCCCAATTTTATTCTCAAAATTACTCACGTTAGGAACATAATGAAATTGTAGTTATGCATTGTCAATACAACTTAAAAACGTTTTCAAACACATGCATAATGATCTCATGAACAGAGGCCGAGATACTTAATTCATATGTACTTTTCGACATGTTTGGATGAGTAAAATCAAATTAAGGAGCGTTTGGGTTAACTCTTAGGATTTCATCTCTAGGTCTAGTTAATCGTTACTCCACATTTGTTACATTTAGGCACACACTAGACCTCTCTTTAAATAAAGGAACCTCACTAAAATTATCTTTTTCGATTCTAGGTGAAATGACTTTGGAAGATGAATTACGGTACACTAAATCATATGTTCCAACAATCTCAAATGAAAAGTATATTCCTGACATCTTAAACCTATCATTCGAAACCTAGAATGTAGGTCAATTCATGAAGGTCGTCCTGTATCTCCTGAATCTACTAAATATGATAATATTCAAAACCTTTTTCAAATTATCAAACTTTGAATATATATATATGAACTTCATGAAGGAATCTGTCCAAGATTTCTACTTGAATTCTACTCCTCAATAGAAATCACCAAAGATGATGATCAAAATGTCTTTTTAACATTCTAGGGATTAAAAAGAACATTTAAATCTTCACTCGAGTCATTTGCCTCGATTCTCTCCATTCTATGTGAAGGAGAATGTTCTTACTCTGAAGAATCATCTCTCGACTCTTTGAAAACTAATCAAGAGTCAAACACACCGTATCAAACACACATTCCAACACCAAATGAAATTATTCAATCAATCACAACAACCGGACAAACCATTTTTCCAAATCAAATCCTCAAGGAAGAGCTTCGTCATGACATGAGATCTTGGAATGAAATCATTCAAGAATATGCCTTTGGCACACAAAATGATCACCATTTCTTCTTGCTTCATCATGTCACATGATGTATTGCATTCTAACAAGTACTCCTTTAAACTTTGCCTACTTTTTAACCAAACGAGTTGAAAAGATTAAAAATAAACCAAATTCTCCAATGCCACATGGAATGATTTTAAATCGTCTATATGATCACATCATCAAAATTAATCCTCCTCTATGAAAATCAAAATATATATCATATTGACCATCCATGAAACCTTGGGTTCATCCCTGTCATCTTCAAGAAATTATCTCCATATCCTTAGAAGAAGCTTCAAGTAATGATTCGAATTTCATTTGAGATATTTCTATCAAGTATTATTACTAGACATACGTACTTTTATTATTGCTATGTAATAACTTCTATCTCAGTCATTCTAGTATGTATATAACTTGCCTTTGTCACTATTATTTCATGCTTGCTATATGACAGTTTATGGACATTTATGTCATTTCTATGTTTCTACTTGGCCCCATTGCATAAGTTTCCTTCTTTTCTTTTAGCTAGATTATGTGATTCTTGAAGAAATAGAAATGCCACAATCATCCTCCCATCCCACTTAAGTTATTCTAAAAACAATTAACTTTTGTAAAATTACGTAAACCTCCAGAGAACGGCCCCCAAAAATTAAGGGTGGCTCCCTAATATATATGGGACCGTTTGAGGATTACGGGACCGCCTTCAGGGAACCATGAAATTTTCTTGTCCCCTCTTTTTCTACAACTTTGACCCTATTCTCCTTAGGTCCAACCATTCTTTCCTTTCTAGACAAAACACTTCCTAGAATCTTCATTCTCCGAAACCATGCCTTTCCCAAAATCCTCCTATATAAGATCATCATTCTTTTTCATCTCAATCACATCTTCACTTCTAAATTCTTCACTTCTCCTCAATTTCTCAATGTCATCCTTTAGCAAATCCCCCTGTGACTACTTACGAAAATACCAAAGGGCCATTCTCGAATCTTGGAGACAAAGTCATGGTCTTCCTCCCCCACCACATTCTCCTCCACCAACTAGGACTACTATCACCTCTCTTATCTCAAATAACTCTCTCTCATACTCTTCACCTTTACAAAAATCAACTCAAAACCTAAATGAAATTCATCACCTATCAAATCTGCTTGACATAAATCTCCAACAAGCAATTGAAGCCACAAATCCCTCACCTCCTACCTCACCATATATCCCTCCACCCTCTTTATATCAAGTAAACTTTCATTTGGAATTTTGTCATTGTTGCTTGGATACCCGAAATCTATTCGATACATTGAAAAATGACCTTAATCATATCAAATCTCTCATCATTGGTCCTTCCACTCAATTTCCATCCTCGATAACAACCTCCTCACCATAATTGAGCAATCTCAAAAGCTTAATTTCAACTAATAATAAACAACCCATCTTTTGATTATGGCATCTTCTACCCTTCAAGAATTCACTAGTGTAGATCTATGTCTTATTATATCTTTATGATTATCTATTGTAATGATTCATACAAATATTGTATGAATTTGTCTTAACTCGATTAGATCTAGCTTTACTTTATGTTGTATGAATGTAGTAGTTGCAGTTGCTATTGTATGAGTTTCTTGATGGTTGAATAAAACTCTCCTTTGGGTGACTTAAATATAATGTGTTGCTTTAAAAGAATTCTGTCTTGCACTTGTATCTAACTTTGTTTTGTAGCACATAATTTTCATAAGATCGATCCTTTGGTGCCCCAAACAAGGGGGAGCATACTTTAAGGGGGAGTCTTGATATCGTCGATTTCTCTCTTCCTACAACTACTCGACGATCATCCTTTTTGAATTCGACAAAAAAGGGGGAGAAATGAAACAAAACTCTTTAATAATTTTGTAACTTTTAATTTTATACAAAATGAGTTTATATTTTGTCATCATCAAGAAGGGGGAGATTGTTAATACAAATAATGTCTAAAAACGTTATTTATATTTTTCGACCTCTCAATGTTTTGATAATAACAAAATGTAAAAATGTTTACGATAAAATTAAACGTTTACACATTATTAATCGTAAAATTCTATTTCTAAGATTAGTAATCACTTAAGGTATGAACAAACAAATCATTAAGCATGATTAGTGATCAAGAAAATATATTCTCTTATCCATTACATTTTTACAAATGATTTTCATAAAATTAATTATACAAAATATTTTCTAATTAAAAGAAAGGTTTTATTAAAAACTTAAAATTTGAAATTATTTCAAATTTTCCACCCAAAACGAAAGCTTCTATACCAGATACAACCTTCCCCACAAAAAGACAAAAAAGGGAGCGGAGTCTACCTGGCGGCCCCCTTATAGGCCTGGCGGGCCCCTTATATATCTAGGACCACCGGGACCACCACTAGTTACCGTTGGATTTTCCTGCCTATAAATACTGCTCTATCCCTTGCTAAAAATCAGACCTCTTTGCACGAATTTTCTCTCACTTCTTTCTCTCTCTAAAAACCTTCTTTCTCTCATTAAATATCTTGGTCACTAACATCTCTTGATCTTGTTTCAAGTGATCGAATCTCTTTTTCTCATCTCTTCCCTCTCATTCAAGTGCAAGAGAGGAACACTCGTATTTCCCAAGAAACGAAGTGTTGATTAGTGATCTCTCCTTTTTTCTTCCAAGTACCAAATCTCTATTGTAATTATCTTGTGTATTTGTGTGATTCGGATAGTGTGTAAATCCGATAGTGTCAATCTAGTGATTGTGTATTGATTCTGAAGTGGTAGATTGGTTCTAGCTAAGATTAGGACTCGACATTTAGCTTAGTGTCAGAAAATAACGTAAGCAACGTGTAAATGGTTTTCTCCGCCTGAAGGGAGCTTGTTGACTAAGTGAAATCTCGAGTAGGATACTCGAGGAGTAGAGTAGGGCGAAGAAGAGCTTCGTAGCCGAACCACTATAAATCTTGGTGTCTTGGTTTGATTGTTCCTTTCCTTATCTCTGCATAATATTGTCATTGTTATTTAGCTTTAGTTTAAATTGTTATATTTTTTATTCATATTGTGAATTGGTTAAACATACAACTCGAATCTACATATTTTGTAAGCAAAGTCTTGTAAAACGAAAATGAACTTATAAATTATTCAACCCCCCCTTCTAGTTTCCATAGATAACTTAAGAAAATGGTCTCCAAGGATGAATACAACGTATTGACTAAACACCCATACGCCGTATTTACTGTTTTTAACCAGAGTTGACATGGTCAACTATTTTACCCAATATGACGTATTGGACAAAATCAATATGGCGTATTGAGTTTGGGTATAAAACCTAACTGATACGCTGGATCAATCTTCACACACTCTTTTTACTCTCAAAAGTTTAAAAATTCATCGCGGCTAAATCTTGGAGGATAATTTTCTTGCTTAATCTCTGTATTACTCATACTAATCACAAGGTAGTCATCCCTCATCCTACCTCTTCCCCTTTTATTTTTCTTTTAAAATTCGATTAGGTCTAAGGATAGGATTTCTATTAGTTTCTAGTTTAGCGTTTTATTTAAACCATTACATGTATCCTCTTTTAGAATAATAAGATTGAATATTTTGGAGTTTTTGATTAGATGGTAAAACGGGTAGAATGGGGAAAACCCATTTGATTTTTAACTACGAAACATGTACGGCGTATCCAGTTTAAATGGATACGGCATATTGGTCTTTTTGAAACCCTAACTCTTTAAAACCCCATACGGCGTATTGATTACACATATACGCTGTATTAACCTGCCTGTATTACCTCAGTACACCATATCTATAATACACCATATTAAATCTTTCTATACGGTGTATTGATCATAAATGCCTCAATACTCCGTATTGATTATTCCATGGATATGGGGTATTCTTCCCATCCTTATACGGCGTATCCAATTCCCTTATATGCTGTATTGAACCTTTTTCAGTATTATGAAAATTTTAATGACCCTCGTACTAATCTCATTTGAAATTTTACAGATACGGCTCTACTACCCAGAGATCAGAGACACCCATTTCTCAGGTTCTAGGGGTTGGAGTATACTGATGCGAATATTACAGATTTTGAGCAAAGGCTAAGGAAGATTTATGATAGAGGGGTACACAAGATGTTGGTACTTAATTTTGGGGGATTAATAGAGGAGATAGCTGAGGGATTGAGTACTAGGATGCTGATGGAGCACACTAATACTCAGAGGCAGAGCATTTTTACCAGCAGAGCTTAGAGACGATTATTTGAGACTAGGGGGCCACTAGTATGTGAGCTTATCCTAGACTGCTTTAGAACTTTCAGGATGGTTGAGGAAGTTATTAATGTTGATGCTGTAGGTATGCTTCAGTTCTAGTTAGGTGGGGCTAAGCGACGTATGAGCTTGAGGGGGTTTATTTTGGCACTGGGGATACACACGGCAGAGGAGATGGGATCTGTAGGTTTTGGTATATATTGGGCTGAGAGTGTGAGGCAGATCTCTGATAAGGGGGATCTGAGTAGGTACTAGAGAATGATTTCTTTTGAGGGGGATTTTCTTGGTGCAGCCTCATCTTATACTTTGATTAGAGACCCCTTGTTGAGACTGTGCCACAGGTTGATCGCTTGCAGCATTATTGGGAGGAGTTAGGCACCTGAAAATGTGACCTCGACTGATTTATTTTATCTGATGAGCATGGATGCTAGGTTCGTCAAAACCCCTTACCTATTGGCATAATATTTGAGGAGATACACTTTGGTGAGGAAGCATGGGGCTATGATATCTAAGGGACACTTTGTTGCTCGTTTGGTTGAGCATTTTGGGCTACTCACTGAGCAGAGGCTTCAGGGATTGACGGTCATAGTTTACGACCTCCATATGATCAATATGGATATGCTAGTGAGATTACAGATATGCGAGAGGTTGGATGATACATGGGCTTGGGTGGCACCAGGACCAGAGAGGTAGCCGGATGCTGCGGCTGGAGCTCCCGAGGATGCTGCAGGTGCCCCTGCTGTCAATGAGGGAGGCTGTTTCGGCACCCGTACAGGCACCTCAGCCACCTTCGCGGCTACCCCAGTTATTAGGACTATGCCCTAAGGATGGATAGGTTAGAGGAGGTACATGAACTGAGAGAGAGCTTGGATGAGCAGCGCGAGGGACACTAGGACAAGATGGCCAAAGGACCTTTCCAGGTAAAAACTGTATGGACGGCTTAGAGGATATCACAGGATTGCTGATGCGACCCGATTCAAAACTTATATACGAGGTATTCTGAGAACCACGTGCCATATCAGAGGCGCAGGGTCAGACGTAGGATGGTGACGCCAACACTTTAGCAGCCCCACTTGATGAGGACCTGCCCGACCCCTGATCTTTCTCCCTTACTCTTTTGATTTTTATCATATATGGACATGTACTGTATATTATTATCATGATGTATGTAAACTTTAACTGCTTTTATCTTTTAATGTATATATTATGGTATGACACTTTCTTGTTTATTTTTTAAAGATAGAATGAAGCCTGGCAGTAAGTTCAACAAACTAGCTTGTTGGAATATTATGAATTTAAAGAACGAAAATCAACCAAAAGTGAGAGCATGAGAAAGAGTGTTGAAAAGCGTGAAGGACCTGAAGAAAAGTCTAACCTAAAGACTTCTCTATAAAGAAAAGTGCTTCTCGGGAGACAACCCGGGCTGTTTTTATTTATTTTTATAAAGTATGTTTTCCTAGACATCAATACGGCGTATCTGCTCCATACCATACGGCGTATTGAATGTCTTGACGTTATCAGTCCTTTTATTTTTCTGCATTTAAAACATTATTTTCAGTTATATCTATACGGCGTATTCATTATATGATACGACATATTTGGCAGACTGGCCCATATTTAGATACTTTCTACAGGTTTAGATACGATGTATCCTGGTTTTAGGATACCACATATCTACTTCCTGTATAGTTTAATTTCTATTTTTTAACCGTAAAATACCCGAGATAGGATTTCATGGTTTTCTTATGTCTTACACAGGACATCGCTAAAAAGAAATTGACAACATTGGTGAAATATCCTTAATCTTGAATCCTATGTGTGTTGTAGTGATGTTGGAATTCAGACGCATTTACAACACATATTCTTGCTCATAAACTCAACTTGGAGAATCATACCGAGCAAATATCAAGGGAGTTTCTCGTTCTAATTCTTTTATTTCCCGTTTTTAACTGTTATTTTTATACAACGAGAACGTTGTAGAATTTAAGTGGGGGGATGAGAATTAGAACGCTACTTGTCCTATTTTCATATTAATATGCTTAAATTTAAAAAAATTTCAAGCATACTTTTGTGAAATTACTGGTTACATAACCTGCACACAAAACCCTTATTAGATATTGTGAGGATTCAGCCTTATCCATTTCCGAATATTTACCCAAAATCCCATAAAAATATGAGTGTACCTGTGATGTTGTAGACTTTAGAACTTGGCTTAGTATATCTATAAGAGACCATAATAATAAGTACTATGGATTTAAATGGAGTAACTTGTTTAAATTTGTAAATTTCAAGAATTACACTTAAAAAGCCTATATATGTTGTTTTATTAACTAAACACACTAGTTAGTTAACCCCCGTATAAACCCTTTGTTTACTCTAATTTTAAGAGTAAGATTCCCCTAGAAAAACCTGTTTAACCATTCCTGTTTTCACCAACTATTTATTTCGTTACACCTTTACACGTTAGCCTACCCTGTTAGATTAAGTCCATTTATCAGTTGATAGTTGCTTTAGTGTAAAGTATGTATTTTTTGTGACTTGTGTCATTTTCTATCTCTAATATGGTTAGGAAATCGCACATCGCAATTGGGAATGTAAAAGTAGTTAAACTCATGTATTTTTACTACTTTCATAATAATTGGTATATTTGAGTATGAAGAATTATGGAAGAAATTATTCGGAGTTGTTATGATCGTGAAGATGGTGAAATTACACTGATATTGGTAGTGTATCATTTATGTAAAAAAAATCAAAAAAATTAGAAAATTGCTGCAAAAAAGAGGTGGAAATTATGAAGATAGTCGATTTGTTAAAGCTTAAACCGATGGTATTATTTGAAGGATCGATTATTCGTTGATACGTGATTATAAATCAACGATGTAATGTTTTATATAAAGTGGTAGATATCGCCACTTGATTTTGTAAAAGTATGTATAGTATGGATGATTGGGAAGTTGATCGTTACAGGAATGCCAACTAAGGTTGTTTTTGTTGATCTATGATCAAGACGTTTGTGTATATATTGTTGTGTCTTTATCATGGGAACGGTCGGGAAAGTATCTAGCAATTTGTACCTCATTTGTTTGGAGTTAATCTATTTGTTTTGTAAATTTTTTATTTAACAAAAATTATTTCCCTTTCCTAATCTCTAACCCTTAGGTTTTATTCGAATGAGGATGTGAGCAATCACATATGTCTATTCTGTCATTACGGCCATGTATGTGTGATTTTGTACGCCTTGTTACTTTATTACTTTTTGGTGAAAGGATTAGAAGATCCATACCCTATATCACTCTTCGTCCTAACCTTTGGTTTTTCTCGAGTGAAGGAATTGAATGCAATCATGTATGTTTATTCATTCGTTATGGATGTGTATATGTGGTTTGTCGCCCTTGCTGGTTTACGACTTTTGGTAAAGACTACTAATCCTACTCTTTAACTTATTCGAGTTAAGGTTTGAATGCAGTCATATGTGTCTATCCCATTGTTATGGGCGTGCATGTGTGATTTTGTCACCTTTTCCAGAATATTGGTATCGGTTGAGATTAGAAAGAGTGATCAAACCCTTTAAGCCTTTTAAACCCAATTTACCTTCATAAACTTGTCACTCCTTAGCTTTAGTGGTGGAGATGTGCATCCTTGCCAAGCCTATGATAGAATACTCGTCACGACTGAGCAATTGAGCGAATTAGTTACATGTTACAACATAGATTAGTCGAGTGATTTGAGTGTTTTCATATTCCTATTTCGTAAGGTGTTTGGTTGTGTACTGGTAATTGAACGAATAAATGGTTAACGGAAAAATCCTTTGGGATACATTTTCATAAATTTCTAAATGCTACTTGAGGACAAGTAGGATTCAAGTGGGGGGATATTTGATGACATCAAATAACGTCACTTTTATAGCATCATTTATCACATGATTCTTACCCATTTTATATACTTATTGCATGAATTGGTACTTAATCGTTTATATTGAGAATTGCAGTAATTATGGAGTACTTTGTGAAGATTAGCTAAAAGGTACGCATTCTGGAGCTTAAACGAAGAAATCTGAAGAATACTATTCTAACATTCTACGACGTATCCATCAAGGAAGATACGGCGTATTCGTGCCTGCACTTCACAGGAAACCACGAAGAACTAAAGACATATACGCCGTATCCAAAAGATTTCTATACGTTGTATTCAAGATATAGTAATTAAATATTCTGGAAGATATTGAATGTGGTCCCTACTCCAAGAAATCCACAATACGTCGTATTGACCTCAACCAATACGGCGTATCAACCAAATTCCAAACACTATAAATAGAAAACCTAAAAATGAGTTTTAGGTGTGCTTGATCATATTTTCGATACCCTAACCATAAAAGTCAATTTTCAGAAGACAAGAAGAGCAGAAGAGGTCAAGCAAAGCTATTAATTCCATAGGAAACACCTTGTAATCTCCTATACTCTAGTAATCATACAATTTTTGCTATCATTCGTTTAATCTGGTTAGTTTACCTTGGTTTAATTATTATTCTTGTATTGATTCCAATGATTAAGGGCTAATACCCTTGGGTATTAGCCATGATTATAAAAAATTTAATGTTTGGTTTTTTTATATCGACTGCTTAATTTATCGTTGATTGCTTGTTTATGTTTATCAATTTATACTTGTTTGCGTGCTTAAGTATGCGATCCATCATTCAACTGGATCTAGGGATGCAAAATATCTCGCTAGCTAGATTCTAGGATGGCTCTCCATATCCATAATTTATATGTCTAGAAGAGACGTTAGGAATTAGTTAGCGAGACTGATTCTAGCAGTGGACCAATATAGCGTTCTTCTATCCTTTTTGGTAAAAGACTCAAACAGTGGACTCCTAGAATATAAAGAGTCGGTTAAGCAGTAATGGGTAAAAGGTCTCCACGAGCTATGTGTTAATAAGATCAATTTATTAATCTCCTAAATAGAGTTATTAATCAGCAAATAGGATGCTTTACGACGGATCGTTTATTGTGACAGAATTCTCATGTGTCCAAGGTTTTAGGTAGAATGCCGCCTAAAACTTGAAATGATAAGCTGCCACGAGAGTAAGCACACCATTGGCACAAGTCAATAAAAAACCTGCGTTTTAATTGGATTATCATGGTTAATACAATTTTCCTATAATTGGCTAGACCGCTCTTCTATCTTTTGATTATCTGCTTGCGTGTCTTATTGTGTTTTAAATTGATTTAAGTCACCACCAAACCTTTGCCAGTCTCTCAGACTGAAAACCCCCTTATTCGTTAGAACTATGGGTTAGACATATGTTTTTAACATAGATTAGAATTAACATAGTTTAAATTAACTTAATTTAGTTAACCAAAATATTGATATAACTATAAGATTAACGCCCTCGCTCTTAGTGATAGACACCATACTTACCAACGAAGCTACATCTGATCGGGTACACTACCCGTTAAAGTGTTGTTTTTAGGTTAAGTCAGCAAAATATAAATGTAAAACTTGATAACTAAAATAATAACCTACACGATGACACAACAAGCGTCTCCTGAGAGCAGTTTTTAGTAAGGATATTATGTCTATTGTGCAAAATCTTTTTGTTATAGATACATCAAATCTTCAAACTGAGCTTGAACGTACAAAAGAAAATCTTGAAACTTGTATCATTAAAAAGGAAAATGATATGTTGTTCTTTGGAATAATTGGTACAAAAGTGTGAGGAATGTAAATATGACAAGATTTCATACAATAAAGCTTACAATGACATGAAACATCAAATCAAATGGTTGCAAGCCCAGTTGGGAGATCTCAAGGGAACGAGTATGAATGCTCAATGTGCATCAAATACCCTTGATCCTTTGTCTCAGAAATTTGATGATAAGAACGTGTCCTTATAGTTTCAGGTCTTGTTTTTAGAAAAAGAGAATGAACATCTTAATTCAATTTACCAGAACCTTTTTGATTCTATCAAACAGACATGGGCTCTAGCCAAACTCAAAACTAACTCTTTGCAAGAAAAACTTAATGATACAACTTATGGAAACGCTAAGTTAAGAGCCCAGTTACATACCAAGTTTTCTAAACAAAAAGATGAAGTTGAAGGTACAAGTGCGAATACTAAGTTTGCAAAACCTTCCACCTCAGGAACAAAACTCTATTCTATAACACCATTTCATAAAAATTAGTTTTTCCCAAGGTTGTTGTGAACAATGATTTGACAAAACCAGTCACTTCACACCCAGTACCAAAAATTCAAGAATCAAAAGTTGTAAAAAATGACAAAGTGATTGCCTCAGGAATATTTCAAATTAATCCTCTTAAGAATTCTAGGGTAGATAACTTTGCGCCTAATAAACATGTAAAAGCAAGCGTTAGGACAAAAATGATCACTGTTTCACAACCTAATGCCATCACTAAGAAAGATGTGAATTCTAACACAAGTGGTTTATCTTCTACAGGAGTAGAAATCACTGGTAAGATCAAAAGACCAAAGCCTAGGAGCAATACAAAGAATGATAGGGTCCTCTCTAATTCTAAAAGTAGGTGCATCAAGAATCATGAAGTTGAAGTAGAAGAAAACCATAGGAATTTATTGTCTTTAAATAATCAAAAACATATGTCATCTAAATGTAATAACGTTAAGCTTGCCATTTGGAATGATAAATCTAAGGTTATTTGTGCTATATGTAAGCAATGTTTTATTACTTCTAATCATGATGTCTGTGTGTTTAGTTATGTGAATGATATGAATTCTACCAATAAAAACCAAAGTGCTAATGTTTCAAAAATAGCAAATCAAAAGAAACATAAGGCAAATGTCAAGAAATCTAAGAAGTTAGGTTCTAAAGAAAGACTTGCTTCACCTAGGCCCAACAAACCTAGAACTTGTCTTAGGTAGTTAGGTGGTCACCAACTAGAAGAAATTTTGACCTTAGTAGAAAAATAATTGAATCCGGTGACTTTGAGTGTAAGTCTGACACATTTGTGTGTGACAATGCAAGTTCTTCTAACCCTTAGGAACCTACAAGTAAACGGTTTCCAAATTCTACTTCTTTTCTTGGCAGGTTATCGAAATTTGCTTATGGTGCATCGACTTGGGTTGCTCCAAGCATATGACCAGGAAACTGAAGCTGCTCATCAACTTCGTCTAGAATTTTATGTGAACTCTTCGCTTTAGGAATGATCATGTTACAACAATTCTTGATTACACGGGTTTATTTTATTGAGGGCTTGGGACACAATTTGTTATCGGTTGGACACTTTTGTGATTCAGATTTAGAGGTTGAATTTAGAAGGAACACTTGCTTTCTCAGAAATATAGAAGGAGTTGATCTGTTGAAAGAAAATCGTTCTACTAACCTTTACACCATCAACCTCCATGAAATGACCTCTGCATCTCCTATTTGTCTCATGGCTCATTCTACATCAACTAAATCTTGGTTATGACATTAACGTTTATCCCACCTCAACTTTAACACCATAAATGATCTTGCAAAAGACAATCTCGTCACAGGTCTTCCAAAATTCAAATATACAAAAGATCATATTTTTCCATCATTTAAGCAGCTAAAAAGCAAAAAGGCACCTCACAAACCAAAACCTGTTCCAAATTCTAAGAATCGGTTACACCTTCTTTATATGGATTTATGTGGGCCAATGAGAGTCGAAAGCATCATTGGGAAGTGGTATGTTTTGGTGATTGTGGATGATTACTCTCGTTACACTAGGGTCTACTTTCTCAGATCAAAAGATGAAGCACCAGAAGTGATCAAAACATTCCTAAAGAAAATTCAATTCCTTCTACAAGCTCCAGTCATTACTGTAAGAACTGAAAACAAAAAAAAATCTTGAATCAAGTGCTTAAAGCTTACTTTCAAGATGTTGGCATCTCACACCAAACGTCGTCTGTTAGAACTCCTCGATAGAATAAGGTAGTGGAACACAAAAATCAAACGTTAGTGGAGGCTGCTCAAACGATGCTAATATTTTCTTGTGCTCCGTTATACTTATGGGCCGAAGCTATAGGGTACTGCATGCTATACTCAAAAGCGATCCCTAATTAATAAAAGATCTAACAAAACACCGTACAAGCTTATTAACAATAAAAAATGGATATCACATTTCTACATGTATTCGGGGCTCTTTGTTATCCCAAGAACGATCGTGACGATATTGGGAAGCTTGGTGCGAAAGGTGATATAAGCTTTTTCATTCGTTATTGTGCTACTTCATGTTCTTACAAAGTCTACAACCAAAGAACAAGGAAGGTTTTTGATCCCACTTTAATAGATCGAATTCCTTATGCTTGTTTGAGGTTTAGTTATATTAGATAAATCTAACACAACTATAGTAAAAGCTTTGTTTGAATGTATTAAAGATTATGCGGAATCTAATCTTTAATATTAAGAAGAATTATCAATGAAACAGTAATTCAATGAACATATAATTCAACAAACAAGCTCCAATATTATTAATAATAATACGAATACTCTCAAAGTATTAGGGTTACAAAGACCTTGAAGCTATAAAAGATTGATTTTTGGTTTTGGTACTGTAGTTGTAAATATAAATCACTATGCCTAGACCTCTTTTATACACCAAGGATTCCAAAACTCGGCTTACAATACTTTCCTAAGTATATAAAATCTTTTTCTATAAAATAACTAATACATATCAATAAGCTGTACTAACAAACATAAAACTAGTACACAAGCAATACTAAACTGTTATTAGCTAGTAAGTACTAACTGTAATACTAGCATATAACTACTTATCATATTTTCTTAAGTAGTATTAAACACTTCAGCACATTAACTTCAGACAGTCTTTTACTACATATAACTTTCACTAGCATATTATCATTTTGTACAAGCAGTAGTAACTACTTAGAGTAAATTTTTCTTGTTAGTTCATGGAGCAACACTAACTTCATCAAGCATAGTAACATAACTTGAGATCAGCAATAAGTTCACTGCGAGCAGTATATTCTCTATCTATTAATCCAACAATCCGCCCCTAAACTTGATGTATTATTCTTAAAATCATCAAGTTTCTTCATTTAAAGCTTCATCAACACCAGGAGGATACTTCCAAACACTTCTTTACTTCTTAAGTTGTTTCACAACGAATTTAAGAAGCTGATAAGCCATTTTACTTTCATAATCAATTTGAAACTTCTTTTCCAACATCATAGAAAGTTTAGATGGTAAATAATGCAATAATTATATAAAAGTGGGCAAAATAGATAGGATAAATGATATAATAAAGTGACGTTATTTGATGTCATCAAGCTTCCAATCCAATACTTTGTAATCTTGTTGATTTATCCATACTTTATCTTCAACATGAGGTTCAAACATTGTTTTTAAATCTCCCCATAACAACAAATCCAAGTCTTCCACTAGTCTTGTTGACTTATATTTAGCTTTTCCAACTTGTACAAATCTTCCAAATCTTCCCTGCTAAAAAATTTAAGCATATGACTAAAGATCGTGTACATCTGAGACTTTTCATCAGCTCTCATTATTTGATAATTGCTTTTTCTTCTTTCTTTATGAATCTTCCAGCCAACAATACTTGGAGACTTAACAGCCAAAGGTATAGCATCAATTGCTACTTCTTTTTCATCTGGAATGATTTCCAAACACTGTTTAAGCTCTGCTGTTTCTTTGTCATCTTCCACCTTTTGCTTCTTTGCATTCTCTTGCATCAGCTTTTCTCCTGCTCTCTTTTCTTTTCCTTCCACCAACTCTGTTCTAAAGTCTTCAAATGTATTTACCCTGTTTGAAATGCCATGTCAAAACATCTTTTGAATAGTATTAAACTCTTTTTCAACTTTAAATCTTTGAGCATTAGTATCCTGCCCATGTTCTTTAGGTAATAACACATTATCTTCTTTTGTTGAGCTTTTGGTTAGTGGTTTGTTCTTTTCTCTATGCTCTTTAGCTAGCAAAATGCTTTCTTCTTTTCTCTAAGAGTTGTTGAAATAATGTAGCCTTTTCTTTAATAGACAACTCTTCTTGTTCTTGTGCTTGCAATCTTTCAGCCAATTGATGATCAACATCAATCTTTGCCTGATGATCAAATCCCATGTTACAATCAAGGCAATATTGGCTTCTTTTTATTTTTCAACTTTTTCTCTTGCAAGTCTTTCTTCTTTATCAAATTCAGCTTGTAATTTTAAAGCAGTTTCTTCATCAACCCTGATTAGATCTTTCTTCTTCATAGGCTTCACAGGTTCTATCATTATCCCTTTACCTTTGTCCTTATGATTGTTAAGAAGGATAGTTGTGAAGATATTGTTGTTGTAGATTCACCCAACTCTTGTATAACAACCCCTTTCTCCTTGGGTTTTGTACTTTTTATTTCCATAAGTGCTTGAGCCAAAGTAATATCATCAACAGTTATAGTTGTAGCAGTAGTTGTTGTAGCAGCACTAACAGTTGTTGCATCAGTAATTAACTTAGCAGAGTTAATAACTTCAACTACTTCTTCAACAACATTAACTTCATTATTTACATCTTTAACAGCAACTTCTTGTTCTGCAACAAACACTTCCTCACCATCTAAAACATTCACATCAAACATCTCTTCATCCACATTTTGAACACTAACCAGGGTAATTTCTTCATCTGCATCAATAGCATCAATCCTCCACTGTTTGGATGCATCCTTACCCAAACTTTTTTTCAATTAATAAGCATTCTAAAACCGTAGCAGAGTTTAAACCAACTTTGTATAATCTCTTCAGCTTATGAGTTCTTGACCTATTTTTCTTTTCAAGCTTCTTGACCCTCCTTTTCAAACTAGCAATCTCATTATGTTGAGTGGTCTTTGTCTTCTCCAAATCAAGAACCCTGTTTTGTAAAGTGGTACATAGTGCCATCAATTCATCAAGTTTAAGTCTATCCTCATCACTTTGAAGTGTGTTACCTCTTGCGAGCAGTGAAATCATTGGAATGTTTAGATAACACTATCAAACCTAGTTTGAGCAATTAGTATCTCCATGTTTCTTGCAACCTAGACCACCACTTGAACTAGTTACCTAAGGGAACAGATTCATTAGGTGTTATCTTGGATTGGGTCTTATTGATGTTACCACTGTCCTACTCTACTTCTAAGCTAGAAGCAGTAGTGGCAGCCCTCACCAAACTGTCACCCAACTCCTTATGGACAGCCTCATCTGCAACATTTTCAATAGGATCACTAGCTGAGGTACCCCTGAGTGGTCCCTTTCTTAGGCTTTTCCTAGGTTGTTTGTCTTTTGAGTTGAGTCGATGTTGAATAAAAGGTGGGTGTGTATGGGGATCAGTGGAATTCGCTGAACCTTCACCCCAATTATGATTGGTTTTTGTACTACATTTTTGAAATTAGATTGGAATTATAGATTTTAGAGACAAAAGAACAAAAGATATGAAACAAGAGAGGACTTTAAGCCGCAATAGGGAAAGTTACATAGATGTGTAACATAAAGAAGACTTAATGATTGTGAAGTTACAAGATGTAACTAATGATGGACTTAATGACGAATCAAAAGCATTAATGTGTTTGATTAGAATTCTTTGTAACGTCTTATGGTCTCTATTATATAAAGAGACATAGACTCATAGGTTTTAAATCCATCCATAGAAAACACAGACTTCTCTAATGAGAGTCTGATTACAAAGTGTGTGTGCTTTGTATATTAGTTAGTTAGTTAGTACACCATAGTAGTTGGTGTAGCCCCATGTTATAGGTTGGGGTAAATAGGAATCGTTCAATGAAAAACCTTGTTCAATAACAATTGTGTTTGTTTAATTCCGCTGTGCATAATTGTTACAATTGTTATTGGTAAAACGATCCTAGATGAGTTTAAAACGATCTTTACAAGTGGTATCAGAGCCTGGTGGCTCTCGATCTAGGATCATACAAGGTTTTTGAAGAAACCCATAAACCCTAATTTTTAAGAAATCGATTTGTGGTTAAAGTTTTATGGGGTTTTTGAGTTAATTGATATAATAATATTTATAATTATCCTCTCTACCTTAATTGGTATGCAATACAATTGTAAATCATTGTTACTATCAAGAGTTTCTATGAAGAATGAAGGCACTGCTCAAGTTCATGAAGGTACTGCTCGAAGGTACTGTTTGAAAGTACTGCTTCTATTCGAAAGTACTGCTCATTATGCTCAAAGTACTGCTCGTTGTGAAAGTACCGCTGTTATGTTCGAAGGTACTGCTAGTTTCATCCAGAAGACGTTAGTTTATACTGCTACTTTGAGTTCGATCTATCCGGACATAGCGTAATTTTTTGTTCTCGATGTGAAACGATATTCGTACAGTAGCATATTTTTAGATGATTTGAATCTCAATGCTTCCCGTTTAAGGGGAAGAATCATGGCTCTAATTGGAGATTAATTAAGAGGTGGTTATGAAGAAGAATCGAATATTACTTATTTTGATGTTCGTAGTTGAGTTCACAGGTGCGTTTCCTTATCATATCTAAACTAGTGGTTGGCTTTTAAGATAACTTGTTCCTGCTACAAAATGGTGTGACGAAGACTTGACATCTAGCAAGGGTGTGGTGGATTTTCTTATGGTGCTTAATGCTCACAACTGCTATCACTTAAGGAGTTACGTTGTTGTGCCTCAGTGTCTCAAAAGATGGAGTATTTTGTCAAGAGGTTGCGTCTTACTTATATTTCCTTAGAGTTTACTTATAATATCGACGACACGATCGGGGTGGATAGTGCAAGACCATAAGAAACAAGGTTTGGGAAATTCAACTCTTCAACACATTTGTTATACTCAGTTTTCTTCATTAGTAATCCTTACATAGAGCCTAAGCGTTCGAGATTCAAGAGATGGTAAACTATAAGGGTTTCAGGGAAGCTTATTGTTTAATTGTTTAAACCATCTACATTACCACTTGAGGGAAGTGTTTACAAGTTGCTTATCTAACTGAAGACCCCTATTGAGATTACAAAAGGGAATAAGACTACAAGAGATATAAAGTTTGACAACTTGGTATGTGTGAACATGTTCAAGAAGATCTTAAAGTAAGGGAAGTATGTTTTCCATTCAGGGTGATGAATAAATCTCCAACTTCAGGGTAAGCTTAGCATTATGATAAGTTCATGCAAGAACATTGTTCTGTTTGTCATCAATCATAGGGGAAGATTTGTTAGGAATTATAGATTTGATGAACAAAAGAACAAAAGTAATGAAACAAGAAGGACTTATCGACCCAGATTGGAAGTTTACTAGATGTAACTTAAAAAGGACTTAATGATTGGGAAGTTACAAGGATGTAACTTAATATGGACGTATGATAATTATAGCATTAATGTGTTGAATTAGAATTTCCTTTGTAACTCTTATTGTCTCTATTATATTAAGAGACATAGACTCATAGGGTTTAAATCCATCCATAGCAAACACAGACTTCTCTAATGAGGTCTGATTAAAAAGTGTGTGGGCTTTGTATATTAGTATAAGTTAGTTATAGTTAGTACAACATAGTAGTTGGTGGTAAGCCCTGTTATAGGTGGGGTAAATAGGAATCGTTCAAATTGAAAAAACCTTGTTCAATACAATTGTGTTTGTTTAATTCCCGCTGTGCCATAATAGTTACCAATTGTTATTGGTAACACCGATCTAGATAGTTAAAACGATCTTTACCGAAATAAAGTGTTACTCTACCAGAAAAACCTTTGCCTACCCTTCTCATATTTCCAAAAATCATTTTAGTGTGAAGGTGCAATATAAATTCTCATTTGAGTGGCAGCACCATCAAGTTGTTGATCCAAAAATAACTTTGTACAAACCCATGGGATACATCAAAAATTTGCCAAACAAATATCCAAGTTCTAATCATAACAATCAAAATGCAGTAAAAAAGTTAAAATTTTTAATATGTAGCTAAGCAGATAATGCGATGCCAAGTACTACTAAAATTATTGCCATGCAGTAGTCTTTGGACTTAGACACTTAAATAGTATGAATTAAAAATTTCCATTATGGGGAAAAGAATGGTTTATAAAAGGTTAGTTTTTGTGAAATTTTCTCATACCCCATCAATGTAAGTTGTAACACCCCCCAAAATGCGTGTCGCAGCGGAAGTACGTCCGGGGGAGTTACTTCATAATACACAACGCTAGATACAAGAGAACGACCTCTAAATGTGTCGTTTGAAAAAATAAATCTCGTTGATTTCCTTGAAAATGAATCTAAACATTGAGTCCCATAATTGCATCACCATGAAAAACTTGAATGTATAGACTCCAATGCACTTCAAGTAAGCCAAGTATCTATATCACCTGAGAAAAACATGCTTAAAATGGTCAACATAAAGTGGTGTGAGATCTAGGTTAAGTTTAGAATATGAAGTAAGTTTCAAATGAATTATTTTGTCCACAGATCCATGTAAAAATCCCAAAGATTTATAAAGAATGCACGACACATTTTATGTCACCAAAAGTACCAATCTTATCCCAAAGATTTATAAAGAATGCATGATCAATTTAATGTCACCAAAAGTACCAATCTTATCCCAAAGATTTATAAAGAATGCATGACCAATTTAATGTCACCAAAATGTTTCAAGTATGTATTGCCACTTTATTCAAGGCACAGTAAATATCTATGTGAGTATAAAACAATGATTACAATTACTCTAAGTTCATGAAACTGATGCACTAATATAACAGATAAGAAGTATTTTATATGTGAAGTATTTGATCGGCCTATAGGCCCAACCAATCGTAATCCGACATGTTATAACGTTCGTTTGCCCAGTGATAGCTAATCACCCGAACGGGGATTGTCAATCCCGAATAGATCTATTTTATAACATTCGCGTAGACAACATGCTATAACGTTCGTTTGCCCAGTGATAGCTAATCACCCGAACGGGGATCACACCCGAATAGATCTATTTCATAACATTCGCGCTCACCCTCCAAGTGATTTACAGTTCATGAAGCTGTGACGTAGACTTATATATACCCATCACATGTGTCCCCTCCAAGAACACCCGGACATTTATTTAAAGAATATGTACTTCCATTACTGGTGTCCCCTCCAAGAACACCCAGGCAGTAAAGTAAAAATATTACGTAACCATATAACCACCCGGTGTCCCCGTCCAAGAACACCCGGTAGTTACATTTTTGTCCTCCATTTCAATCCGCTTAAGCAAACCGTACTCCTTTTTCAAAAGGTAAAATATGCATATCGTGACCAAAAAATGAGTCAAGAATGTATCCCATAGCGAGCTTATTAAAAAAATGGGGAGTATGGGTAAAAACCCAATTTACATATCAACCATGTAAATGCATTTGTAAACGAGCATGTCTCACCCCAAAATATATGTAAAACCAGTAAAACATGGGGCTATAAACTCACAATATCTTTTAAAAACAATCACGTTGTTATAAGATAACCGAGTAAGTATAAGAGTTTGTAGACAAGCATGTATCCCCCTCGCGGGTTTATAATCATTCAAAAGATTGAAAAGCGAGGTTATGAAACTCACCTCAATGATGCAGAACGATTGACAGATAAGCATCTAATATGCACAACACGAACGGAAGACGAAGCGGCTCGATCAAGAAGTTGCAACTAATCTTAACGCCTAGTCCCACTAGCCTAGGATAATGTATTTGGGTTTCCCGATGAATGGTTACATCAACGCGACACGTTGATAAAGATTTAGATTTAAAGTTGTAATAGTTTGGTGGTTGTTTAAATAATTAAATTGAAAAGTGAACGCAAAGTACGTAATATATTCTTTATATATTACATATGAAAAATAAGCTCTTATATAATTCATACCGTGAATTATGTAACAAAGACAACAATCCAAAGATTACTGAAATGTATATAATACCTTGCAGGTATTATATAATAAGTGTGAGTAGTTAATTAAACCAATTAGTTTGATACCAATTTAATTAATAAAAAGACTTTGAATAAAAGTAGACACATGTCTTAACGTTATGAATTTTTATCAACCGTGTTTTAACAGTTATATAGCCATTATAAAAGAATTGAGTTAGTGTGTGAGATTGGGGAGGGGGGGGGGGGGGGGGGGAGGGAGGGGGGGGGGATAAATTTATGGAGGTTTTGTTTCTTTTCTTCGACGGGTATCTTCTAAACAGCTGTCCATTATACAAGTATATTTTTCGTTCGCTTATCCGGTTATTGTATGATACAAATTATTATCTCTTTAAAATATAATTTAGTCCCTTTTATCGGTTTCTAAAATAATATAAACTTTAGTAAAGCATTACTAAATATAAAAATTTATATAAGTTTCGCCATGACATTTCTGTTTATAAAACGTTTCCCATATACGCAAAACTCAACGTTTTCTATATTCGTAAAACTTAATGTTTTTCCACTTTCCAAATAAAACGTTGCAATATCCTCATGTTTAAAATATATATATCTAAACTAAACCAAAATAATAATTACCATATTTATTTAACCGATTAGCCACCATTATATATATCCGGTTTTAATATTTATTAAAACTTTATGTTATTTTTATTTGTTGTTTCATATGAACCCAACGAACCCTTGTTGTTTCGCTAAACCAAACGCCCTTTTTGTTGTCTTCTCTAAACCCAAACGCACCCCTTGGTTCTTATGTTAAACCCAAAACAGCCCCCCTTGTGTAAATTTCCCCCCAAACCAAACGCCCCTTTACTCATATTTGGCCAAACCAAGACACGCCCTTGCGTGTTTCTCTGCTATAAACAAACCACCCTTATTGTTTTTTTCTGCTCACACCAAAACTTAATCCCTTATGTGGTTTTCCATTATGCCAAAAACTACCCATTCATATTAATAACCAAAAACACCCCCCCTAGCTGCTAACACTAACCCACCCACCTAATCTGTTGTAAACAGCCAACCGCACCCTAATGCAAGCCAAACGCAGCCTAGCTGCTGACCCGAATCTAAACGCACCCATGTAACCGTGAAAACCAAACCCAACGCTCCCTATGGTGCATAACACAACCAAACGCGGCCCTTTGGTGCTTCCATAAAACAAACGCACCCTTTTCGGGTGGTGGTGACTGCCAAACGCACCCTCGTGGTGGTGGCAGCCACCCAAACCCAACCCGAACGCACCTTAGGTGCTAATACCAAACCAGCCGCACCCCTTTTTGGGGTGGCTGTCCAAAACAAACGCACCCTAGTCGGTGCGGTGAACAGTAACCGAACGCACCCCCCCCTTGGTGCATATAAAAAAAACCAACCGGAACAGAACACCCTTGTGGCTGCGCCGCGGTGATGATGGCGGTGGCGTGGCAGGGCTGCGTGGGACGCCAGCCGGAGGGGAAGGAAAATGGCGCGTTAGGAGTGGAGGCGATGGAGGCATATGGCAGCGACGCGAGTGGTTGGTGAGGAGTTATGGTGACAGCAGCGGCGGCAGCCAAATGGCGGCCGGAGGAGGGATGGCGACGCGTGGAGCGTGTTGGTATGGGGAATCGGGTAGATGCCGAAGTGGGGGAAGTATTTTTGTGTATTGGCCGGAAATTTTCCGATGGCCGAACGACCGCTGCGGCGGTAAGTGGCCGGCGGCGGGGCTGTGGTGGTGGCTGCCGATTTGGGGGATAGGAGATGGAGTGGGCGATGTGTATGTGTGTGTATATATGAAATGGAATGATATAAAAATTTTTTTATATATAATAAAGTTTAAAAAAGTGCAAGCCAAGTAGTTGAGGGGTCAATTGTGTAATTTTTTTTTATTTATAGTTTTGATAAAAACGGTTCGGGACTCGTTTGAATCACTTAACGGATGATTCAAATCTCGAAACTTGCGCCATTATTTTCCAAATTATTTTTCTGATAAAAATGAGTATTTATTTGATAATATTTCATAAATATTTTTATAACATTTATAAAAATGTTCATTATTTATTTAGTGAACCGGTATACACGCCTCGTCCGAATAAAATAAAATAAATTTCTAACCCATATATTCGCGTTATCAACAAACGTTTTCGAGTAAAATGATGACTAATTTATTAAACATTTTTTTTATAAAAATGTTAATTAAATATAATTTAATTATTTTCCCGTTTCTAAATCTTGCGAGGGCATTTCAGTCACTTTCTGACCGTTTTCGGGTCTCGGTCAAAACTAAAAAGTTGTCAGGAATGTCGTTTTACATTAAATTGCTTTAGAGTCCAAATAATGAAAACGTGATTTAGCGTGTCGTTTTTGATAAGTCAGCTTATAAATTACATATATTCTCGTTTTCTTTTCAAATAAATTTGAAAACTAAATTCGTAAGGAAAGATAAATAATAATAATTATAATTTATTATTTAAATATTTTTCGGAAATTTACCGGTTACGCGGTAATTCACTTCCAGGTGACCGTAAAAAGTCAAAAAGAAATTTCCATTGTGGGGAAAAGAATGGCTTATAGAAAGTTAGCTTTTGTGAAATTTTCTCATACCCCATCAGTGTAAGTTATTCAAAGATGGTAGAATTTGGTAGACAATCAACACCTTCTGCATCTTCTAGTTGAAGATCTCTTCTAACAGTTGATTGAGTGATGATTATCTTCTTGCCATCTACTAGGGCATGTATATGTGCTTCCCCATTGATAGTTTTGCCTTGACAGTAGACCAAAACTGTTCGATGTAAGAAATGTATATTGTGGGATTGATTGTTAATGCATGCCTTATAGAGTGTGCATTCAAAAAATCCACAATTTGTTAAAACCCATCACTTTCTGTAGGTTTAGACAAAAATGCGACCATATTATGAGTTTCAGCAAACTTTAGAGTCATCATTTATGTTGGGTTTTGATAATATATGATAAAATTAAGTTAGGGTTTGTAATTGGAGAGTATTTGAAAGATTGAAATCGATTAAATGATTGATTGGAACCCTTAATCGAAGTATTTATGGAAAATACCCTCAACGACATTAACTTTCACCCAACAGTAGTAACCCAGCAGTAGTAAGTTATGCCTAGCAGCATTAACTTTGAGTCACCAGCATTAACTCTAATTCAATTCTAAACAGATTTTCCATCATCAATTTAACACTTTTCTTTGCTTTTCCTGCAAAATGTTAGTCCAAAAACCAAGAAAACACAAGCCATAGCAATTTTCAAAATTATCACAGTATTAATTATACCTAACATTAAGTATAACTAGCAGTTGTAACTCAGCGGTATTAAGTATAACCAGCAGTACTAATTATACTTAACAGCAGAAACTTTTAATGACATGAATAACAGTAATAATTCATACAAAACTCTACAAAACATAAAGAGATAAGAGACTTTAAAGATTCATCATTCCAATACTAACAATCAAATATTGAAATCTACTTACATCAAAAGCTTTTGTAAGCAAATCTGCAACATTCTTGTCAGTATGGATTTTGACCATTTGAATCAATTTCTTTTTATTGCAATCTCTAATAAAATGACGTCTGATCTCTATATGCTTTGGTTTTGAATGAAAAACAGGATTTTTAATTATGCAAATAGTACTGTTATTGTCAATAAAGATCTTGGTATGCATAAAATTGTACCCATAATCAAGTAGTTGATTCTAAATCCAAAGCACTTGTCCACAACAACTTAAAGCAGCCACATACTCAGCTTCTATTGTGGAATTTGCAACCACTCTATGTTATTGCACTGCCATGATATTAATCTACATCTAAGGAATTGACAACCTCCTGTTGTAGACTTCCTATCCAAGCTTGCTTTAGTATAATCACTATCAGTGTATGCTACCAAATCAAAAGGAGAATCTTTTAGATACTAAAGGCCCAATTTTGGTTGACCTCTTAAGTACCTAAAAATCCTTTTCACAGCATAAAGATGTAAAACCTTTGGATTGACTTGGTATCTAGCACAAGCACACACTACAAACATGATGTCAGGTCTTGAAGATGTAAGATACATCAATGAACCAATCATTGACCTATACATTTGAACATCCACTTCTTCACCATCTTTATCCTTGAGCAGAGGCTTTTGAGTTTCCATTGGTGTGCTTGCAGTCTTGACTTTTGTAAACCCAAATTTCTTTAAAATTTCATCAACATATTTATCTTGACAAATAAATATTCCATCCTTCTTCTGCTTCACTTGTAATCCCAAAAAGAATGTAAGATCTCCCATAGAACTCATCTAAAATTTCTCATGCATCAACTTCTCAAATGCAAAGCATAGCTCCTTCTTTGTTGAACCAAAGATGATATCATCCACATAAATTTAGACTAGCAAAATATCACCTTTGTGCCTTTTGATGAATAAGGTCTTGTCAATTTTACCTCTTTGAAACCTATTGTCTAATAGATATGTTGACAAGGTTTCATACCCAGCTCTAGGAGCTTGATGTAGTCCATACAGTTCTTTTTTAACCTTGTATACTTTATTAGGAAAGTCTGGATCTTCAAATCCTAGTGGTTGACATACATACACCTCTTCTTCAATCTTCCCATAGAGAAAAGCACTTTTTACATCCATTTGATACACCACAAAATCTTTAAATGAAACATAAGCTAAAAATAGCCTAATTGCTTCAATTTTTGCAATAGGGGCAAAAACTTCATCATAGTCAATCCCTTCTTCTTGTGTGTATCCTTGAGCAACCAATCTTGCTTTATTTCTTATCACAATTCCCCTTTCATCCTTTTTATTTCTGAAAACCCAGTATTAACTGCTTCTGCCCAAAAAGTAGTTGGCAACTTAGAATCAGCTAGCATAGTCATAGTAGCCTCAATTAGTGTCCTATTCCTCCTCTCATCAACTACATTTTGTTGAGGAGTTCTAGCTACACTTAATTGTCTCAAAATACCCTTCATCTCACAAAACTAATTCATTTCTTTATTTTTGAACTCAGTTCCATTATCACATTTAATCACCTTAACCTTGTGATCTACTATATTTTCTATCCCAGATATAAAGGACTTAAGAATGCCACTGGTCTCATCCTTAGTAGCTAGAAAGAAAACCTATGTAAACCTACTATAATCATCTATGACAACTAGGCAAATACATTTTCTTCTTAAAGCTTTTTACAAATGTTAGACCAAACAAGTCCATATGCAACAAATTTAAAGGAAGACTGATTGAGTTCTCTGTTTTAGACTTACAAGAGGCTCAGTGCTGCTTTCCCTTTTGACAAGCAACACATGTTTAATCATTTTCAAAAAGTTTGGAAGGTAAACCTCTTACAAGATTTCCCT